>JALPQD010000312.1:2209529-2268911 GCA_023101885.1 Typhlomys cinereus
TGGACATTTAGGTTGATTCCATGACTTTGCTATTGTAAACAGTGCTGCTATGAATATAGTCGTGCTTGTGCTATCGTGGTGAACCTCTGCTGCATGGGGGGTTATTCCCAAAAGTGGAATAGCAGGGTCATATGGCATTTCAATCTTTAATTTCTTTAAGAATCTCCAGACAGCTCGCCAGAATGGCTGTATGAGCCTGCATTCCCACCAGCAATGTAGGAGAGTTCCCCTCTCTCCACATCCTCTCCAGCATTTGGTGTTGTTTGTATTGTGGATTTTTGCCATCCTGACCGGGGTGAGATGATATCTCAGGGAGGTTTTGATTTGCATTTCCCTGATGGCTAAAGATATTCGTTAGACATTTTAATTTCATCCCTAGTAAAATTTCTTTTAAGTTCCAGGGCCCATTTTTCAGTGGTATGCTATTCTTTTTTTTTTTAATTTTTTTATTATTATTATTTATTCACCTGTGTGTATGTGCGCGTGCGCGTGTGTCTGTGTGTGTATGTATGTGTGTGTCTGTGTATGTGTAGAACCACGGACGAATTCGCGAACCACCATGGACGCCTCCACCTCCTTCTGCCATGGGATTCACAGGCTCCACCCTACCAGGACCAGAAGCGCAGGCTGCCCCTGCTTCCGTCTGGCGTCTATACGTGGGATCTGGGATCCGAACTCAGGACCTTCCGCCTGCAAGGCAGAGGCTTAACCCCTGAGCCACCTCTCCAGCCCCGGTATGCTATTCTTATTACTGCATCTTGGTACAAAAAAAAAAATCAGCTATGGTAATACTGCAGTGTTCTTTGGCTTTTTCAGATTTGCTTTGGCTGTACTTCATGTTTTTCATATTAGCTAAGCCTTTATACTTCTATGAAGAATACTTTAGTAAAAGCTGACCACTAAGCAGTTATGTAGGAGATTGTTGTAATTGCATGATTGACCTGCAAATAACCCAACTCAGAATAAATGGAACTGTTCCCTGGGTGAGTGGATAAGACGAAGAGATGGTCAGTTTTGGAAGGCTGGAAAAGGTTGTAAAAACCTGAGATGCATTGGTTCTTGCCCCTCTCTGGAGTTTTTATTTAGATACTGAATAACAACACATTAGTTTCCTTCTTTGGAATTTATCCCTAAATACTTTGTGGTGATAATGAATGGAATTACTTCTTTCACATCTTTTTCGATGATTTTTGCCTTTGGTATATAGAAAGTACTTTGTATTGTATTTTGTGCTGACTTTTCACCTTACTGAAACTGTTTACCAGCTCTAGGGGAGGTTTTTGTAGAGCCTTCATGGTGTGTAATGTATGTAATCATATCCTTGTCAAATAGAGATTTTTAAATTAGCTTTGATATTCATGTCATTTATTTTCTTCTTTTGTCTCATTTCTCTAAGACTTCAGCCACTACACTGAATAGATGCAGAGAATGGACCTCTTTATCTCGTTCCTGATCTTAGTAACGTTTTTGTCCATTCAAGATGATGTTCCTAGAGTCTCCCGGACGGGCGTGGACAGTCGCTCGCTTGGGGACACTGGGCGCGCTTTCTCTCCCCCTGCCGCGTCTGTGCCCCGAACGAGCGAGTTCCTGCGAGTGATCCGTGGCGCTGCCGGCTCCTCGCAGCCTCAGTGGACTGGCCGTGGTCCTCCCGGCCAATCGCCACCCTCTGCCACAGCCTCAAAGCACTTTTAGTGGGGTCAGCGCCCACCTGCTTCCTACCGCCCCGTGGAAGCTCTAGAGATGAGTTTTGCCATCTCTTCAGAGATGATCCAGATTATGATGCATGATTATCACAGAAGAAATTCGTGTCTATAGCCTTTAAGGACTTGATCACATCATTTTCAAGCCTGATAATTTTGGAGCCATCATTAAAGCTTAACCCATTTTCCTTCACTTCAGCCTCTTGTCTTCCTACTTTAGCGAAGGGCTTCCTTTCAACACTCCTTTGTCCTTGGATTATCTGAGTTAACAATAATCCATTTTTCACCAGTGCATTGCCAAATTTATAAGGAAAAATGATTCTCAATGGATATTTGATGTTCACAGATGAAAATTTTATTAAGTCTTCTGTTGCCAAATTAAATGCCCTGTGGAAAAGTGGCCAGTTCTGTGGTGTTCGACTTCAGGTTTGTGGCGGTGAGATGTTGGCATGCAGGGCGATACTGGCTTGCTGCAGCTCTTATTTATTTGAAATCTTCAGTAGTGATAGTGATCCTCATGGAGTTTCCCATATTAAATTTGATGATCTCAATCCAGAAGCTGTTGAAGTTTTGTTGAATTATGCTTACACTGCACAGTTGAAAGCTGATAAGGAATTAGTGAAGATGTTTATTCTGCAGCAAAAAAAGCTCAAGATGGACCAAGTAAAGCAGGTTTGCAGAGATTATTTACTATCTAGAATGGATGTTACAAAATTTTGCAAATTGTATGGGAGATTCCCATTTGTTAAATAAGGTTGATGCTTATATTCAGGAACATTTGTTACAAATTTCAGAAGAAGAGGACTTTCTTAAGCTTCCACAACTAAAGTTGGAGGTCATGCTTGAATACAATGTCTGCTTGCCCAGCAATGGCAAACTGTTCACGAAGGTGATCAACTGGGTGCAACGTAGCATCTGGGAGAATGGAGACAGTCTGGAGGAGCTGATGGAAGAGGTTCAAACCTTATACTACTCAGCTGTTCACAAGCTGCTTGATAGGAACCTACTAGATGAACAGGCTAAGGTGTTTGGCAGTGAAGATGACCACATCCAGCTTGTGCAGAAAAAGCTGCCCCATGAGAATGGCCATAAGCAGTTAAGTGGCAGTTCCCCTGGATGTCTCCAAATGCTTCAGTGCAAAGCCCAAAGCATGAGTGGAAAATCGTTGCTGCAGAAAAGACTTCAAATAACACATACTTGGGCCTGGACGTGCTGGATAGTATATTCTGTGTAATTTTTCTTCATGGACGCAACAGCCCACAGAGCTCACCAACAAGTGCTTCAAAACTAGTCAAGAATTTAAACTTTGAGATGCAACCAGACGGTCTCACAGAAAAGCCCATGTCTCCCATGCAGTATGCACGATCTGGTCTGGGGCCTGCAGAGATGAATGGCAAACTCATAGCTGCAGGTGGTTATAACAGAGAGAAGTGCCTTTGCATGGCTGAATGCTATGACTCACATACAGATCATTGGTCTTTTCTTGCTCCTATGAGAACACCAAGAGCCCAATTCCAAATGGCTGTGCTTATGGGTCAGCTTTAAGTGGTAGGTGGGTCAAATGGCCACTCTGATGACCTGAGTTGTGGAGAAATGTATGATCCAAGCATTGGTGATTGGACTCCTGTTCCAGAGTTGAGAACTAACCATTGTAATGCAGGAGTGTGTGCTCTCAATGGGAAATTGTACATTATTGGTGGTTCTGATCCATATGGTCAAAAAGGACTGAAAAATTGTGATGTATTTGATCCTGTAACAAAATCATGGGCAAGCTGTGCCCCTCTTAACATTCATAAACATCAATCTTCAGATTGTGAACTAGGTGGTTATTTGTACATAATTGGAGATACAGAATCTTGGAATTGTCTGAACACAGCAGAACATTACAATCCTGAAAATAACATCTGGACTTTAATTGCACCCAGGAGTGTGGCTAGGCGAGGAGCTGGAGTAGCTGTCCTTGATGGAAAACTGTTTGTAGGTGATGGCTTTGATGGTTCTCATGCCATCAACTGTGTGGAGATGTATGATCCAACCAGAAATGAATGGAAGATGATGGGAACTATGACTTCAGCATGAACCAGTGCTGGGATTGGGACTGTTGGGAATAGCATTTATGCAGTGGGAGGATTTGATGGCAATGAATTTCTCAATACAGTGGAAGTCTATAACCTTGAATCAAATGAGTGGTGCCCTTACACAAAGATTTTCCAATTTTAACAAATTTTAAGGCCCTCTCAAACTAACAGGCTTAGTGATGTAATTGTGTTTATTAGAGGTACCCTTTTGAATAAGGTGGGTGGGTGGGTAGAGATGTTGCTATCGACAACACAGAGCTTTTGCATATTGCATATTATTAAACTTGCTGTATATACTTTTTGCGTTTGGAAAGGAATATAAAGATGAAGGTCTGTTTTGTGTATTTTTAAGACTTGGTTGGTAATTTTACTTTTTGAAAGTTGATACTATAAACGAATAAACCAAGAATTGATTGGGAACATCATTCAAGAAGGCCCCTCTCCACATATTTTTGACAATTTGCACATTAAGTGATTCATCTCTCATTTCTGTCTTATGGGCAAGAGGGATGGGTTTAAGCATAGGCAGTTGGGTTTTTTAAGTACCTCTTTTCAATAACTGGAATACTCTATAACAAAAGATATTTAAATAGATGACAGTAACTATTTTTGTTTTTATTAAAAGAAAGCAGACATGCCTACCAACCTTGTCTTTTATGTTTACCTTTATATAACTTTTTATATTCTCAGCAGAATGCTTTATCTGTTGAAGTTAAACATGAAATTTAAGTTATGAAGCCAAGTGAGAGTTTAAGGGATGCAGTGTGGAGTGGTTCTCAGTGCTCAGAATGCATTGGGAGCATGTGCATCAGCTGTATCATTTTCTGTCTTTGCTTTTTGAAAATGCAGTATCAGCGGATAGCCAGTGGAACTGCTGAACAGTACCCTGGTGATGATTTTTGGTATTTAGATATGGCTTGAATTATTTTGACCTGTTAAGCATTTAACTGGTCTTTATTTACTGTTAACAAAACAATCATAATGGAAGCCCTTGCTTGAAAAAAATTAAACTATTGGGTTTGTTAAAACCAAAAAGATGATGTTCCTGTATGTTTGTCATAATAGACAACCCTTATTATATTGAGATATGCTCAGGACATTAATATTCTGTCCAGAGCTGTGGTGGTCTAGAAAAAGGAAGACCCCACTATCTGTGTGCTATGAGGAAACTGTGTGCAATGTGCTATAGAAAATATGCTGTGGAAAATTTTTGACCTTAGACCTGCTCCTTGGTTTCAGTAAACTGCTTATGCATAAAGATAGTCACTGCTTACACATGAAGATAGACAAAATTTGCTCTCGTTATCTGCTGACCACTTGGTTTTATAGTTATAACTTTGGGTCCATAAGACCACCACTCAATGTTTCCACCCTTCTCCTCACCCCTATCTGAATTCCAGCTGCAACCACTACCTGAAACTGCCAGCTTGAATCACTAGCTGGATGGCAGGTACCAACTTAGAAACTGCTATAAGAACTGCCCCCCACACTTACTCAGGGCTCCAACATGAGGTCCTGAACTGTGGTGTAGTCCTCCTAAGGCTTTAACATGAGGTCCCAAACTCTGATGGAGTCCTGGAGTCCTTCAATTCTGTTTGACCCACTTTCAATAAACATCCTTTTCATTCAAGCTCATTTCTATGCCTCATTGAGTAGACTTCTGAACCCCATAACAAGCAATCAAGATGGAACAGTAGATTTCACAAAAGGCTAGTTTTCTGCATCTATTGGGATAATCATGATCACTCTCTTAATTCAATTTTCTGATAAATTTCATTTATTGATTTACATAAGTTGAAATAAATTTGTATTTCTCAAATGAAGCTAACTTGGTCATGGTTGATGATTTTATTTGAGCTTTCATTAAATTTCCAACTATTTTATTGAGCATTCTTCAGTAACTGCTCATTAGAAAGATCAGTTGTTTTATTTTTTTGTTGTTGTATATTTATATTATTTAAATACACTGACTGAATAAAGAAGAGCTAGGAAGAATTAATTCCTTTTATAGATTATGAAATAATTTGGGTAGAATTAATTTTAGTTCTTTGTAGGTTTGGTAGTATTTTGTCATGAATCTATATGTTGATGGATTTCTTTCATTTTGCAGACATTATTACTTCAATCTCATTGCTCAATATAAATGAACTTAGTTTATTAATTTCATTTTACTTTTATTTTGGTAAGTCTTCTAAATCTAGATATTTATGCACATCTTTTAGTTTTCTTTTTCTTAAATTCTTTTTTTATTTATTATTTATTCAATTGTGTGTGTGTGTGCATGTGTGTATGTATGTGTGTGTGTATGTATGTATGTGTGTGTGTGTGTAGAACCACGGGCAAATTTGGGAACCACCATGGACCGCCACTACCTCCTCCTTGTTTACTCTGCCCCAGGATTCACAGGCTCCGCCCTACCAGGACCATAAGCGCAGGCCGCCCCCGCTTCCGCCCAGCGTCTATACGTGGGGTCTAGGATCTGAACTCAGGACCTTCCGCCTGCAAGGCAGAGACTTAACCCCTAAGCCACCTCTCCAGCCCCTCACATCTTTTAATTTTCAAATGTACTGCAATGCAAGTTTATAAGGTATATCCATATGGTTTTCTGTTTTTTTTAAAAAAATATTTATCTTAGTGAAAAAAAGAGAGAGAGAAAAATGTGAATTCTGTGGCCTTCTTGGGACTGAATTGCGGTTTCAAAATTTGCAGACAGGAGCTTTAGCCACCAAATGTCTCACCAGTACCAATCACATAATTTTCTGAATTTTATTTAGTTGGTTGAAATGTCTTGTTTTCATATCTAAATTTGTTAATAAGAGTCTTTGCTCATTCTCTATTTTTCACACTATGTGTCAATTTTGCTTACTATGTTGATAAAAATTAGAAAAACTTCTTTTTAAATTCTTGGAGTTTTTTATTTTTATTCAGTCATTTCTGCCTTGATCTAGATTTATTTATCTCTGCCTATGTCTTTTGATATTAGTTTATTCTTCTTCTAAGACCTTAAGGAAATCATTAGCTTCTTCACTTGAAATCTCTCTCTGTTTTTATGTAGATACTTTTGGCTGTAAAGTTTGCTCTTAGGACTTTTGTTCTATACTATCAATTTTGGATGTAGTGATTTCATTACCTTTTTAATTCAGTAATTTTTGGATGTAATCAATCTATCATGCAGTATTGTGCTGTTAAGTTTCCACAAGTTTGTGTGCTTTTTGCAGTTTCCCTTCAGGTTGATATCTAGACTATTCTGATCTGTTCATGTAATATACAGGTATAATTACAATTCTGCTACGTTGGAAGGTATATTAAGGCTTGCTTTGTATTTTAATAAGTGTTGTATTGTGTAGCAAATTCTATGAGCTGTTGATGAGACATACTGTTCAGACAAGCTAGAAAATATGCCCTTGTATTAGTCAGGGTTCTCTAGAGCCACAACTCAACAGAATGAATATATGAAAAGGGAATTTATTGAATTGGCTTACAATTTATTGAATTTGGATACAGCAAAAGTTGTTCAACAATAACCGCCAGTAGTTGCTCAGTCTAGTAGTCCAGTTGGTGATGGCTGAAGGCTGGAGGATTCCTGCAGTCTTTGTTCATGTTGAAGGCTTGGAGGGTTGGAGGGCTGGAGGGTCAAAAAACTGGATGTCCACATGCAGAAGATTAAAACTCGACATGTATTTGTCACCATGCACAAGACTTAATTCCAAATGGATCAAGAACCTCAATATAAATCCAGAGAATATAAAACCTTAGTTGAAAGGGTAAGGTACTCCCTTGAGCTGATTGGACTAGGCAAACATTTCCTAATCAGAAATCCAATAGCATAGTCTATACAACCAATTTTCAACAGATGGGGTCTTATAAAATTAAAAAGCTTCTGTTCAGATAAAGAGATTGTAGAGTACAAAGGCAACCCACAGAATGGGAGAAAATCTTCCCTAACCATATATCTGACAGAGCTCTATTATCCAAAGTGCACAAAGAACTTAGAAAACTAAACACCAAGAAAACAAATGGCCCAAATAAAAAATGGGCCTTGGAACTTAAAAAAAAATTTACCAGGGAAGAAATGGAAATGTCTAACAAATATCTTAAAAAACATTCCACATCCTTAGCCATCAGGGAAATGCAAATCAAAATCTCCCTGAGATATCATCTCACCCCAGTCAGGATGGCAAAAATCTACAATACAAACAGGACCAAATGCTGGAGAGGATGTAGCGAGAAGGGAACTGTCCTACATTTCTGGTGGGAATGCAGGCTTATACAACCACTCTGGCCAGCCATCTGATGACGCTTAAAGAAGTTAAAGATTGAAATGCCATATGACCCAGCTATTCCACTTTTGGGAATAATCCCCTGTACAACAAAATCTCACCTCGATAGCACAAGCACAACCATGTTCATAGCAGCACTTTTTACAATAGCAAAGTCATGGAATCAACCCAAATGTCCAGCATTTGATAAGTGGATAAGAAAAATATGGTACATCTATACAATGGAATACTACTCAGCCATCAAAAATGATGAACTAATGAAATTTTCTGGGAAATGGATGCAATTAGAAACTAATATTGAGTGAAGTATCCCATCCTAAAGTTCAGGAAAATTTGTGGAAGAGGGGGCAGTAAGATTGTAAAAGCCTAAAGATGGGGAGGAGTTATGACATGCAAGATACTCCACACAAGTTAGGGCTGAAGCAATTAAAATAGGGCTCTGCATGATCTGTGCCATGACCAACATATCATTGACCCCTCAAAATCTAGCATGGATTAAAGACACTAGGATCCTTAGAAGCAAGGGATTAACAGCCACAATAGTGTTCCTATACTTAAAGGGAACATAAGAAAGAAGTCAAGGAAATGCCACTGAGTCCTTACACCTCATCAGAGAGGAGGATCCAGAGGAATGTTTGATATACACATTAAAGGATGCTTCACAGATGGGGAGAAGGGTCACTGGGAGAAAGAGAGGGAGGGAGAAAAGGAAGAGGAAAAGGGAGGAGGGAGCAGGAAGGTCCAGGGAGGGGTGGAGGTAGGGAGGGGCCAGGAGTACTTATTACATTTGTGTGAGTGAAAAAATAAATAAAAAAAAGAATTTCCAGTAAGATAAAAAAAATTTCTTCCTGAATTTAATTCTCCTTCAGCATCATAATGTTAAGTTTCCAGGAGTTAGTGTATTTTCTGTTGTTTGTTGTGTTGTGGATGTCAGGCTTTAGGCTGTGGTGTTCTGATAGGGTCCAGGCTAGAATTTCAGCTTTCCTGTATATGTGGTGATTTGTTTTGTGGTCCAATATGTGATCTATTTTGGAGAAAATTCTGTGTGGTGCTGAGAAAAATGTGTATTCTTTGGTGCGTGGATGAAAAGTTCGATAGAGATCTGTAAGGTCCATTTCAGTAAGAGTTTGATTAAGTTCCAAAGTGTCTCTGTTAAGTTTTTTACCTGTTGATCTATCCCATGTTGAGAAGGCAGTATTAAAATCCCCAAGAATTATTGTTTTGGGGGTTGATTTCTTGCTTTAGACGTTGTAGGGTTTGCTTAATGAATGTGGATGGGGGCCAGTATTGGGTGCATATATGTTCAGTATTGTGAAGTCTCCTGGTGAATTGTACCTGTGACTAAAATATAGTATCCATCTGTGTCTCTTATGTTTTTTTGTTGTTGTTGTTGTTTTGAAGTCCACTTTGTCTGATAGCATAATGTCTACCCCTGACTGTTTCTTGGTTCCATTAGTTTGCAGAATTTTGGACCAGCCTTTTATTTTTAAGTTGTGCCTATCTTCTGTGGTGAGATGGGTTTCCTGCAGGCAGATTGATGGGTTGTGATTTTTAATCCAAGTTTATAGTCTGTGTCTCTTGATTGGTGAGTTAATTCCATTGACACTTAATGTTATAATGGAGAAATTATTTTTAATTCCGGACATTTATTATGTTCAGTGGCTTTTGTAAGTGTGTTGTTTCGCTTTTAGGTTTTGGTGGAATTATACTTCCTTTCTGACCTTCTGGATATCCTTGTTTATTTTCTTCAAGCCTGAATATCATTTCTAGCATTTTTTGAAGGCCTGGTTTGGTGGATATGTATCTCTTCAAGTTGTCTTTGTGCTGGAAAACTTTTCTTTCTCTGTTGATCATGACGGATAGTTTTGCAGGGTATATCAGCCTAGGTTGACATTTTTGCTCATTCAATACATGAAGTACATCTCTCCAAGCTCTTCTTGCTTTTACTGTTTCCATTGAGAAGTCATTTGTTATTTTAATCGGTTTACCTTTAAAAGTGACTTTTTTTTCTCTTGAAGCTCTCAGCACCATGTCATTGTCTTGAATGTGGAGTGTTTTAACGATTATTTGCCATGGCAAGTTTCTATTTTGGTCATATCTGTTTGGGGTTCAGAATGCCTCTTGTATATGGATGGGCCTCTCTTTTTTTAGGGGAGGAAAGTTTGCCTTGATGACATTTTGAAAAATTTCCTCAGGTGGTATTTTGGGCTTCTTGCTCTGGTATTCCATGAATACACATGTTAGGCTTCTTCAGGGTTTCACAAACTCTTGAATATTTATCTTAAGTACATTTTTGGCTTTAACAACCTCTTCCATTGAGCTAGTTTATACTCCCAATTTTTCTTCAAGATCTGAAATTCTATTTTCTGCTTCGTTTGTTCTGCTGAGAAGAGTCTCTGTTGACTTCTGGATTGAGGATAACTTGTCTTTTAGTTCAGTTTTAAACTCTGCTTTAGTCTATTTTAACTGCTCTATGCCTAATTTTGTTTCTTGAACTGTTTTTCTCAACCCGTCCATGTGTCTGTTGTGTTCCTCTTCAAAGTGGTCGATGTAGTTATTTAATTCCTCCTGGATTTCCTCCTTCATAATATTGATCATGGTACAGATCATGTTTTGAAAGTCGTTATCTTGGGTCAGGCTTTCTTGGCTATTTTCTGTGGATTTTTTCTGGTTGGAGTCTATCATTATGGGATTAATTTCTTAAGTGGGAGATTTATTTTCTTGGGTTTTGTTTCTCATGGATTTGTACTTTGACTTTAGCATTGTCATTTTAACTCTTATGACCTTTCAATTTCTGTGTGTTTGTCACTGAACTGAATTAGTTGGCCTGGATCAGCTCCTGTGCCAGCTGGCTGGTGGGAGGAACTGGGACTAGTGGGTTGCCTGCGGTTTGGGGGTGAGCAGGGGGAGCTTACCTAGGTTGCAGTGTGTCCTGACTGGATTGTGCGTGTCCCGGGTGGAAGAAACTTGCACAACGACCAACATATCAATGACCCCTCGAAGTCTAGCATGGATTAAAAGCACTAGGATCCTTAGAGGCAAGGGATTCACAGCCACAATCATGTTTCTTTACTTAAGGGGAACACAAGAAAGAGTTCTAGGAAATGCCACTGAGTCCTTACACTTCATCAGAGAGGAGGACCCAGAGGAAAGTTTGACATACACATTAAAGGATGCTCCAGGGATAGGGGAAGGTGCACTGGGAGAAAGGGAGGGGGGAAAGGAAAGGGAAAAGGTGGTAGGGATGAAGGGAGTCAAGGGAGGGGTGGAAGGAGGGAGAGGACCGGGGTATATAGTAAGTTTGTATTAGTGGAAAAAAATGAATAATTTAGTAAAAAAACAAATGGATCAAGGACCTTAATATTAGGCCAGAGACTATAAAAACCTGAGTTAAAAAGGTAGGGAACACCCTTGATCTGATTGGGGTAAGCCAATAATTCCTAAACACAAATCCAGTAGCACAGTCACTACAACCAACAATCAACAGATGGGATCTTATGGAATTAAAGCACTTCTGTTCAGATAAAGAGATTGAGCAAATAGGCAACCCACAGAATGACAGAAAATCTTCACTAACCACATATCTCATAGATATGTATTTTTCAGAGTGCACATAAAGTACTTAGAAATCTAAACACCAAGGAAAAAAATGGCCCAATTAAAAAATGAGCCTCGAAACTCAAAAGAAAATTTTCAAAGGACATAATTGAAATGTCTAACATATATCTTAAAAAATGTTCCACATCCTTAGCCCTCAGGAAAATACAAATGAAAACATCACTCAGATATCATCTCACCCTGGTCAGGATGCCAAAAATCCACAATACAAACAACATCAAATGCTGGAGAGCATGTGGAGAGCAGGGAACTCTCCTCCATTGCTGGTGGGAAGGAAGGCTTATACAACCACTCTGGCAATAAGTATGGTGATTTTTTTTAAAAATTAAATATTGTAATGCCATATAACCGTGCTATACCACTTCTGGGAATAATCCCCCATAATTCAAAAATTCACTATAATTACACAAGCACAACCATGTTCATTTTGGCACTATTTGTAGTAGCGAAGTCATTGAATCAACCCAAATGCCCAACAGTTGACGAGTGGATAAGGAAAATGTGGTGTATTTATACAATGGAACACTACTTAGCCATAAAAAAGATGAATTTATGAAATTTGCTTGGAAATGGATGGAATTAGAAAAAATTATATTGAGTCAAATATCTCAGACACAGAAAATTAAGCACAGTATGTACTCCCTAATAGGTGGATCCTAGTACCAAACCCACTTAATGACATATTGAAAGATAAATCTCTGTAATACCTAAAGTAATCACAGAGATTATACACAGAAAAGAAGGGGAAGGAAGGCCCTCCAGAAATTGTGCTCTAGTAGAGAAATTAGCTTATCATCAGGTATTGAAAATAAGTAGTGAGACATCTGGAGAAGCTCACTTTCACTTTCCTTCCTGCTCACTTGCAACTGAGGAGGTTTGATCTCACCAATCATAGAGGGTATAGGGAGTGGCTGACAGATGGTAACTATCTTACAAACAGAAAACTGAACCCCCACTCACTTTGGTGTCCTAATCCTATTCCATATACCTTTGAATCTTCTCTTATAGTAAGATCTTCATTTATACAGCCTTTTATCATTGGTTAGGAGGTGACCTTCATATCAACCAGGATGGAGCCAAGGGCAGTACTGGAATAGCAAAACTGAACACAACAAGAAACAATAATTCATAACACCAAAGACCTTACATTAATCACCTGGAACCACAGCAACCAAATCTCTCCCGATCCTAATGCTCAGGGAAACTTGTGAAAGAGTGTGCAACATGATTGCAAGAGCCTAAAAATGGGGAGGACCTACCCAATGATATGCAAAATACTACTCACAAGTTAGGGCCAAAATAGCCATAATCAGATTTTCCATTACCTGTACCATGACTGATATGTCAATGACCCCCCAAAGTCTATCATAGATCACAGGCAGTAGGATCCTTAGAGGCAAGCATTAACAGCCATAATAGTGTTCACATACTAAAGGGGAGCCCAAGAAAAGGCTGCTGTCTAGGCCACTGAGTCCTTACACCTCACTATAATGGAGGACTCAAAGGGAAGTTTGGCATTCATGGAAATGGATGTTCCAGAGGATTGGAGAGGGGAAGGGAGAGACACTTGAAGAAGGGGAGGGAAGGGGATTAAAGAAAAGGGAAGAGCAGAGGAGGGTGCAAGGGGGACTGTGGACGTGTGGAGGGAGGGAGAGGAACTGGGGTACCTATTGAGCTTTTGTGACTGGGGAAAAATAAATTAAAAAAGCAATAGTAATCTAAATTTTCAATTTGACAATATAGACATGAAAATTCACTTCTGTATTGACAGAATTACTGATTTGAAATTGTTTAACTGATTGTGATCATTGGTTTCCTAGACAACATCAAGAAAATTGAGGCACTGTGACCTGTGCACTGAGGTTCAGTATTCAGATATCTGTGATTATCTTTTAAAAGAAATCTAAGTAGTTTTCCTGGACACTGATTTCCCTTCCAATTTAGGTTTGATTTTGGAAGGATGTGATGTACCAGTGATTGTGGCTTAGTCCCAAAGGGCAAGGACCATTTCCCCCTTTCATCTCACCCATGTCATCCTTCTGTGATACCCTCACTTATTGATTAATTCAGTCTTCCTCAGGTAAATCTGTTTGAACTTCGGCTTGGGTCACATGACATTCATAAGTTTTTTTGTTTGTTTATTCTATTACACATGGCAATTGGGAAAAGCATCCTCAGGTATATTACTCAACTTTGGTTTCAAATGGACTCACAACCTCAGATGCAGAGCCCCAGGGTAGAAGGTTTTTCTCATTCCTCTAGAGGATTTCAACAACCCAGCAAAAAAAAATATGGAGACGTTTAGAATGGGAACTACCAATAAGAAGATAAACATGTTCACATATAAAAACACAGGCATGGCATCTGCCATCACCTGAACAAAGCTCCACCTGCAGATTACATATTGCCCATACATAGATATTTGCACTTATTACCACAATGTTCTTGAGAATTCTTATTTATATAATCTTGCAATTTCCACAACTTGTTTACTCCTTGAAAATTTCAGCTTGTACTTTGAAATGTGTTCATGAATGGGAATGCATTGATCACAGCAATCTTTCCCCTTTTTCATCAGGAAATTAACAGGAACATTGAAAACCAACATGAACATACCTCATTAGTGAAGTAAGTACCATGTGAACTGAAATTTTTTCTTTGTTTTTTTTTTTTTTGCATTCTCAGCCCATGCTTTATTGCTAAAAATACATATATGCACATAGGTGCAGAGTTTCCAACTCTCACAGTTCCTTTTTCAAGGAATAAAATTTCTTCAGAATTTCCAAAGATGCATAGATTTAAGAAGCTGCCTTTTGTAATACATCCAACATATTCAATGAAGTTCTTTTAGCATAACATTTTTTCTTTGTAGTGGAGAGCATAAGCAATGTTTTTAAGATGCAATTATACATTTCTGAGTGTTCTTTTTAAAATTTATTTTTTCCACTCATACAAAATTAATAGCTACACCAGTCCCCTCCTTCCCTCCACCCCTCTTCGGGCCCCCTTGCTCCCTCCCCCTTTTCCCCTGTCTTCCACCCTCCTTCTCTCCCAGTGCCCCCTCCCCCCTCCCTGGAGCATCCTTTAGTGTGAATGTCAAATTTCCCTCTGGATCCTGTTCTCTGATGAGGTGTAAGGACTTGGTAGCATTGCCTATAGCCCTTTCTTGTGTTACCCTTTAATACAGAAACACTATTGTGGCTGTTAATCCCTTGCCTCTAAGGATCCTAGTGCCTAGTGATCCATGCTAGATTTGGGGGATCAATGCTATGCTGGTCATTGTCAGTGCTCTTCACTCCTCATTCACCCATAATCAAAAGTGGACCCTTTGTAATTTTTTTCTCTTTATCCTAAGAAAGGTATATAGGATCCAGTGTTTCATCCTTTCAACATGTTCCTCACATGACTAGTAACTACCTATTTCCTCCAGCACTCCTCCTTAGGCTAGACTGACATTTCATCTTCCTAGTGGGATGTTCTCAAATTGCAAACTGAGCTCATTTCTGAAAAATTCCTGTGAAAATTGGGGCTGGAGATGTGGCTTAGGGGTTAAGCCTCTGCCTTGCAGGCAGAAGATCCTGAGTTCGGATCCTAGACCCCACATATAGATGCCAGGGGGAAGTGGAGGTGGCATGTGTTTCTGGTCCTGGTAGGGCAGAGCCCTTGAGTCCTGAGGCCGATTAAACAAGGAGGAGGTGGAGGCCGTCCATAGTGGTTCCTGAATTCGCCCGTGGTTCTACACGTGCACACACACACACAATTGAATAAATAATAAATAAATTAAAAAAGAGAAAATTATAGTTTTATTTCTATCCACCAAATCAAGACACTTGAAATGTTTCTTTTACTTCCTTAGATGTCTTCTGATATTTCTATGCTTTATATTCCTGCAGAAAAGCAAGTAACATGCTGCAGATTTTCACATACAGTATTTGAGAGAAAGTCCAGGTTTGATTCATGCTGAGTGAACGGGCCACTTGAAAGAGAAAGCCATGAAGGATTCAGTAGTCAGCCATTCCACATGTACAACTTCTGTCTGCTTTGCAGTCTGACGTGAGCTCTGCAGACTTTGTTTAGATAGGGACAGTCAGCAGTTAGAATGAAACAGTGACTAGAATTATAGCCATCTCAGCCGCTGTGGGGAATGTGGAGAATGTGAACATTGATACCCAACACTGTTAATCAGATTCTGGAGAAACAGCTGGCTCCTGTTTGTTGTTTCACAGATTTGTGAGCAGGAATGCAGGCTTGGGAATTGGGACCTCTTTCTCATATTGGAGGAGATTTTTTGCCTATGTGATACTGTATTATCAAGAAATTTGTCTGGTTAATTTGTTGAAGTCAGTTCCTTCTTAATTTTTTTTGGCCCACAGTTAATTTTTTTCCTGATCATACAAGCTCAATAGTTACTCCAGTCCCCTCCCTCCCCCATCGTTCCCCATTGCACTTTCTCCCTTTCCTTCCTTCCATTATTTTTGAGGTTTAATTTCTTAGCATTAATAATTATTTTTTATATTGCAAAAGATGATTGCTGCAGCTAATGTTAGATCTCTAAAAGGTTAACTTTGTTGGGACTATGTTCCTGCATATTTTCCAGTTTAACTGTTTATGTTTGCCTGTTTATAAAGATGAAGAAGCTTGCTCCATTGTTCAGAAAATGCTGCATGTAGATTGGGTTGAGGAAATAGAGAGCAGTACATGTCAAACAGACCATGAAATCAGCTCTTCACAATAGCACTGTCATGGAAACTTAAGGGTATGCACAAATAGCTTCACATGGATCGAGACAAACTATAATGTTCACAGGGTTAGCACACTTGTATTTCTATTCCAAGACCTCTGTGAGATCCATATTGGGAAAATTGCTTAGAATAAGCATATTATCAGCATGAATCTATTAACAGGGTTATCCGTGTGCTTGTTAAAATTTGAGTCAGGATGATCATCTAGAATCTCAGGGATAAAAATAGAGGAATTTTTGACATGTAAAATGTCAAAGAATAATATGAATATCTTAGCAAATTTTACATGAGGGAACTTTTTCAAGTCAACCCCAGAATGCGAAAGATAGCTGCAATGAATCCTGAGAAGAAAGAGTTAAATACTTTCAGCGATAAAAATCTATATCTTGCATAAAACAAGATCTTGTCACTATGCCCAGGAGAGTCAGGAACTCTGCTGGCTGCAGAGAGATTTTACTTCTTTTTACACGGAGAAAATGTATCTGTAATTGTTGCCGAATCCCCCACCGGGCCAGCTAGGGGGAAGAGGGGGAACGGTAGGGCCTCATGGGTGTGAGGCAAATGGGCGAGCTGGCGACGGGGTCACCACCCAGACCCCGGGAGTCAGGCGAGAAGCAGCAACACAGACGATGAGTTGGCTGCAGACTCAACTTTACTCAGGAAGTGTTTGGGCTACATAGGGCTGGGGTCCAATCAGATGTGGCCACCCCTCTGCTCAGAGGAGGGGGAGAGCAGCCACCAATCATTTAGCTGTTTACTGGGTGTCCAGGTTAGATGGCCACTTCCCATTGGTTGTTCATCCCTCCTTCCCATTGGTTGTTCATCCCTCTGCCCATTAGTTTTCCATTCCTCTGCCTGTATGTTTCCTTATTCAGGTTGTCTGTAGCCAGACCTCCTGCATTTGGGAGCCCGGGCTAAGGCCTCCCTGAATCAGTAGTGCCACAATTTCACTCTTTTATTTATAAAATTTTTTCAGTGGGGACCATGATAGCTGGGCCGATCTGGAGTCTCTTCAGCTGCGTGGAATATAAGTGACTGTGCATATGTTAGGTTGGTCACCACCCTCGTGTGGAGCCTTACCCGTCATTTACTACCAGTCATGAGACCATGGCAGAGAAGGAATCATGGTCCCAAAGGGAAACTCAAGCAGTGGCAGAGAAAAGGAGGTTTTGCCAGAGCAGGAGCAGGTGGAGGGGCGGTAGGCAGGGCAGGCAGAGAGGCTGTTGGCAGGACAAGCGGAGAAATGATCCAGAAGACCTGGGGAGACATAAATCAGAACTTAACAACTGTAAGTTAGTAAGTTATAGCTTCAATAGAGGACAGCCAGGCTTACAATAGGCCTTTGGTGATCTTAGGAATATCCGAGGCCTGAATGGATAATCTGAGGACCGGGAAAGCAAGCTTTGCTACTTTAGGAATATATGAAAAAACCTGTAAGAAAACTTGTATGAAAGAAAACTTACAATCTATTAGAAAAGCAATAGTGATAGATATAAAACATAAGTAGTTAAGGCCTTAAATGTCATCAACATTACTTGTTCTTATCTTTAAGTATGCATATGTGTATTTAAAAATGGCATGCCAAAATCTTAATATTCGCATGCAATAGAAATAAAAAATATAAGTGGCCACAGACACAAGACACACAACATGTAAACACAGAACATATCAACATACAAGCACATGAACAACATTCTACTGGCAACTATATAATTTACCAGCAACCATCTTAAAATTACCCTTGAAAGCTTTATCAAAGGCAGATTAACATTTAAGAAAACCTTATTTAAAACAAGACCTCATATTAGTTAAGTCTGGCTGCTTAGTTTAATTATGAAAAACATCTAGCAAGGAAAAGCATCCTTATCCATAGGTTCATTCCCACATTTTCTCTGGGGGGATCTAAGGTGCTAAAACCATAGCATCATTCTAAAATTCCTCTAGCCTCTAGAGAGATTTTAAGATATGTATTTGAAGACCAGTATTGTCTGAAGCAGAAAATACAGCCAGGAAAGAGGGGGAGTCAAGAGCTACAGGAAGAAGAGGAGGGAAGGGAATGTCAGCAGAGGGTGGAATGCCCCCCTCCCCCGACCTGTGAGCCTACTGCCGAATCCTCAACCAGAAAGGTGGAGGGATGGGATCCAGAGGAAGAACAAAGGACTAAATTTTGGGTTTTCTCCACAAGTTACATTGTAGCAACTAACACTTCCTCAGTGGAGGATCCTAGGATGCCTAGGAGGATGGGAACAAAGGGGGCCAGAAGCATATGGCTTTCCTGGACTTCCCCCTTATGGGCCAGGAAAAGCACTTCTATGCAGGTTTGTGGCTCACAGACATTTTCTGGGGAAATCCAAGGTGCTAAGATTAAAGCTTCCTCCCAAAAATCTTCTAAGTCTCCTACGTAAGTCTAATAGAGCCTTAAGGGCAGTCAGATGGGGAGCCTTCTGATGGGATCGTAAATTACCCATTATGGAGAGGAAAGGTTCCCTAATGGAGCAGAGATGACTAGGAGGCAAGGGGACAAGGCAACAGTGTAGAAAATAAAAAGCAACGACTAGGACTAAGGTCAAAGTGAAAACAACTCCTAAAAAGGTAACCAACATTTAAGGAGAGACCTAGTGCAGGACATACGCAGAGGTGTTTTAGGTCTAAGTGTCCTGTGATCAGTGAGGGATGCCAAGGGTTCGTTACTCTCCTGGATGCCCCCGGTCAGGCCGATTCAATATAATCCAACCTGGGCTCCGAGTTCTGAGGGGACCAATTTCTCATATGAACTCTCTAGGAAAAGCCTTAATTTAGAGGGGCTCTTTAATCATGGGGAAATCAAATGAGCAATTGGGGCTCCTTGATTATCAGCAAATCAAGTGAGCAATTGGGTTCCTAATCTTGCTCCTTGATCATCACTAAATCAAGCGAGCGAGTGTTCATGTTCCCAAGGACAAACAGGGAAAGGAGAAGAGGAGGGGGCCACCTGCTCACCTTCAGGCACCGAAAGTACAGGAACACAAAACTAAAGGGGCCGCTCACTGAACCTTACCAGAATGGGTGTCTTGTCTACACGGAAGGCAGCGCTGCCCCACGTTGGTGTGCCAGATGTTGCCGAATCCCCCACTGGGCCAGCTGGGGGGAAAAGGGGAAATGGTGGGGCCTCGTGTGTGCAAGGTGAATGGGTGAGCCAGCGACGGGGTCACCACCCAAGCTCCGGGAGTCAGGCGACAAGCAGCACACAGACGACTGCAGACTCAACTTTACTCAGGAAGTGTTTGGGTTTACATAGGGTTGGGGTCCAATCAGGTGTGGCCACCCCTCTGCTCAGGGGAGGGGGAGAGCAGCCACCAATCATTTAGCTGTTTACTGGGTGTCCAGGTTAGATGGCCACTTCCCATTGGTTGTTCATCCCTCCGCCCATTAGTTGTCCATTCCTCTGCCTCTATGGTTGCTTATTCAGGCTTGTCTGTAGCCAGACCTCCTGCATTCGGGAGCCTGGGCTAGGGCACATTCTCCCAGACCTGTTGGGCTCCAGCCCACACAGGAGAAAGGTCTAAACATGGTCAATCTCATTTTTTACAATGTTTTGCTACACTAGGACGTCCACAATAAATAAAAACTAATAATGGGCCATGTTTTATAACCAAAAGCCTACAAGACTTCACATTATGGGAGATTCAACACACTACAGGAATTCCTTACAACCCACAGGGCCAAGCTATTATAAAATGTAATCATCAAAATATTAAGGCCCAGTTACAAAAACAAAAGGGGGGAATAGGCCCCAACCAACAATTAAATATGGCCTTGTTCACTATTAACATTCTTAGTTTTCAAAAAAATCAAATAGAGTCCTGCTTCCAAAAACATTGGGGGGTGACAAGAACAGAGACCTGAAATACAGGTAAGATGGAAAGACCCCATCATGGGACAATGGAGGGGCCCAGACCCATTAACAATGGATCAAAGCTTCAGGTGTGTCTACCCTATAGGAGGCTCAAATCCCATATGGGTTCCTGCTAGAAATCTTAAATTCTATTGTCAGGGGGAAAATGACCCCGATCAACCAGAGTTAGACACCACCAAAGACTAATAAGGACAAAAAGAATGGTGGCTATGCAACAGGCTCTTGACTAAAACTCGTAAAAGGGGAAGAAGAGAAAAAAGAAAAATAGACCTAACCAGATCCATGGGCAACATCGCCCTTGAGATTGATTTTATTATCTCCGCACAGACCATGGTGAACACAGGATGGACCATCACTTGATCCTCATTGGAGGGGCCATCATTGTGGGGCTTACCTTGATCCTGTTCCTGACTACTTCTGACCTAATCCATTGGCTTGGAGGGATCAACTCAACCCTTTGAGAGAGACTGAAATCATCTTGAGGGTGTTCCTCACCTGGACATACTCAATGCTGTTCTCATGGGTCATCAGAGAAGGCTTAAAAGCTACGGACTTGTGATGCTCCTGCTACTGCTACGGGTAGAACTTGAGGGGTTGGGATTGCTTTGGAGCTATGTAGTTAATCCTGATATGCTGCAACTGATGGGTTGGGACTTAGTCCCCCAGCCCATGGCCTGTATTGTTGGGCTTGCTTTGCTATACGATTATATACACCCATAATCATACTACACAATAAAAGATGATTATGCTTGCACAGATCCTAGAGGAGACACTCACTGGAGGCCCTCAGAACCCTTGGATACAATTGGCCCTTCAAGAGGTTGCTTGGGTTCCTCGGTAGAGACGACTACTCTAAGGGTGTAGCCACCTTCATGAGGTGCTCTCCTAGAGTTTGCTTGAGGAGAACAACCCTTTGAGCCCATCTCATTACAAAACAAAAAAGGGGACGTCTCAGGATGTGTTGAATAGCTCAGGATGGAGGAAGTCAAGAGGGAGTAGCTCAGGATGTTTTAAAGACATTTCGCTACATACAGCCTGCATGCTGGTTTGACCTTTAAGATGATTGGTTGCCTGTTTCCCCACCCTGGAATTCCCATTGGGGTTTCTACCTATATAAGATGGCTGTGGACTTGAAATAAAGGAGTTCCTGCTTGACTAGACTCCCTGTTGCGTTTTATTGTCCTCGGGAAGGAGAGCTGGGAGTGGGCGGACAGCGCACTCACCTTTCCCAGATCCCCTTTGTGGAGGACCTGCCAACCGGCCTGCAGGATGGAGCTGCGATCCCTGGGAACCCCTACATGTAATTGTTACATTTTTCTTTCCAACTTCAACATCAGAGACTCTGTTGGATCTCTCTTGATATCTCCAGAAAGTCACAGAAGAGAATCTTTATATATACTTGGAAAACTTACTTTTATAAATTCATTATGAGTTTATGAACTGGCTGATTTTTACCTATTTTAAAATATTTATATTCCATTTAGAAAACTTTAAATGATATTTACTAGAAAATTAACTTATTTTGAGGAAAATAGTGGATTGTGTTATTGTGCTTGTCTTTAACATGTTTTTCTTACTTTTATTATGTGATTTTTATCTAATAATTTCATAACACACTTTGAATTTCTTATGTAGCATGGATAACGTGAATGCATATGAACCTCATGAAAAGGATAAATGATGCTTTCTAAATAATTACTTCTACTGTGTGCAATGAATTAAAATGATATAATTTTGTGTCAGTAACTTTGTCTCCCTCTTCAATTTATCTTCTTGGTAACTGAATTAATTTATCTTGCAAAATATTGAAAGAACGTTAATATCCATACAGTTGCCTTTTCCTGAGCTAACATAATTGAGGTGCTTCTGTACTGTAGATCTAGTTATTTTACAGCCTCCACAGCTAGAATGAGCCATTCGGATGGACACTGAATCATCTGCTTATTTTTCTGATAAGATTTCTTCAGAACAACACCAAAAACTGAGGGAAAATGATTGAGTTTTGGACTTTAAATACATTGTCAACCTTGTAAAGATTAGGAACATAAATGTAGTTAATTTGCTGTGGAGCAGGAAAAATCACAACAGATTTTCTAAACATTACAAAGGGGCTGAAAAAATTATATTATATTCCTAAATGTTCACAGAATTTTTCTAACTCTATTATTTGTTCATTGGAAAAGTATTTATAATTATATTGCAATATGCCTGGGTAGATTTTATTTGCATTGCCCTAAATGTTAACCATTTTCACTAGTGTTTGGCATTTATCTAATAGTCATGAAATTAATCATTTTAAGAAAAATATTATTCATATATTTCATCATTGCACTTGAATTATCTGGTGTGATTATTCTGAGATAACCAGAATAATGGATTTCTGATATAATTCTCTGTCAGAGGAATATTATTATGCTTTTCTTCATATGATTCTCTCAGTTTATTTTCAAAAGATATATTATTTCTATAAAATTTGCAATTTTCTTTTTTATATGGTTCTATTTTCTCATTTATAAAACGAAGTTTCACTGGTTAAAAATATATGGCAGTAGAGTCTTGGATTTTCTTCTAGCATTTCCCATAGCCACAAGTCTTGTATCTAAATC
Organism: Typhlomys cinereus; assembly: GCA_023101885.1. Classification (NCBI taxonomy): domain Eukaryota; kingdom Metazoa; phylum Chordata; class Mammalia; order Rodentia; family Platacanthomyidae; genus Typhlomys; species Typhlomys cinereus. The sequence goes on from JALPQD010000312.1 coordinate 2,232,449, forward strand.
ATTGGTTTAGTCTTAAATGGAGTGAAAGAAAACAAATTTAAATTCTCTACACATGCCCAGTCAGATTTCACAGTGGGATTTATTAAGGAGCAATCACCTTTTTCATGTATGTTGCAGTGTTGGTTTTTGACTGACAAATAATGAGAATGTTTTACACACTTTATTGCATTTCATGGCTCTCAGTGTATACTCAACTGTAATATACTGCTTTGGGTCTGTACTTTGCATTTCATCCTTAGTTAAGGTGACCCATGAATAGTTATGCTTTTGTGGCTCAAGATGTCTTTGTCGAGTCAGGGATTCAATATCTGAATATATCTGAGTCAAAATACATCATATGAATAGCAGCATAGGTAATTTTTATTGGTATAAAAGTATTAAATCCAAAACTTCATTTGCCCAGTTAAAATCTTTTTCCTTCTTCTATTGTAGTAGTTGAAATTGACTTTCAAGTAATACACAATGTAGAGAATGAAACAGTCCTGCAATATCTTCTTACTGTTGGTTTAGCATTCATAAAATTGCTTTGAAAATATCAGTATGAACTTAATATTCGATTTCAAATTTGGTGCAATATACATTTTTGAAATATGCCTCTTGAATCTAATAATTTCCTCATGATCAATTTTATAACGCCTTTTTAATCTCTAATTATATTAATTATTTTCTTTCTTTTGGTTTTGGTTAATTTGACTAACAGATTGTCAATTATATTAATTTTTTTCAAAGAACCAGATCTTCATTTGATTGCTACTTTGTATCATTTTCTTTGTCTCCATTTCAAATATTTCTCCCCTGATTTTATTAGCTTCTGCCTGATTAATATTTTGGAGCTTCATTTGCTCATTTTTCTCTGAAGCTGTAAGCTGCATTTTTATTTATTTGTGATGTTCATACCTTTGGATGCAGACATTACATACTATAAACTTTACAATTAGAACTGCTTTCATCATATCACAAAACTTTGGATATATTGTTTCATTGACAGTACTAAGAATTTTTGAATTTATGTTTTGTCTTATATCTGATTTTACTTGTCATTCAGAGGGCTGTTGTTTAGCTTCTAAGAGTTAGAGTACTTTGTGTTTTTTATCTTTCTATGAACGTCTAGATTTTTTCCCATAGTAATCAGATATAGCACAGAATGAAATTTCAATTGTTCTATATATTTAGAGGTATGCTTTGTGGTTTAGTATGTGGTTCATTTTGGAGTAAGTTTCATGGGCTTCTACAAGCCTTATATATTCCTGAGTGTTAGGATGGAAAGTTCTGCAGTGGTTGGTCAGGTCCTTTGGTTTATTGTTTATTTCCAGCTTGTTCTTCTTCTATTGGTGACCTATTGACATATTCATTTGCAAGAGTGGTGGTATGTTGAATCCCCAATATTGTCATATTTGAGTTGATTTGTTGTTTTAAACATTGCAGCATTTATTTAATGAATGTGAGTCAGCCTATATTAGCTGAGCATATATTTTGACTTTTAAGTCTTCTTGATGGATATTGAAGACTATGTAGTATCTTTCTGCATGCAGTACTATTTGATTTGATGTGAAGTGAACTTTGTCAGACATTAGAATTGCTATTCCTGCTTGTTTCCTTGTTCTACTATCTTGAAGCACCTTTGACCAGCTTCTCACTCTGAGAAGGTTCCTGCCTTTTATCTTGAGATTTGTCTACTGAAGGCAGCAATTGATGGGTTGTGATTCTTAATTAATGGTTGTAGTTTATATCTCTTGCTTAATGATTTAAGTCCATGGATGTTAAAAGTTGAAATTGAGAAATTCCTGAATTCTATCATTTTATGAGTTTTTTCTTTTTTATTAGTATTAATGTCCAAGAGCATTGTGGCCTCTTTTTTTTCTCCCACATTTTTTTCCCAATCATACAAGCTCAATAGGTACCCCTATCCTCTCCTTCCCTCCATCCCTCTCCAGACCCCCTTTCACTCTCATTTCCTTTTCCCCTTCCTTTCATCCCATCCCTCCCTCCCCTTCTTCCAGTACCTCCCCCTTTCTCCCTCCCATTTTGAGTTTTGTGGTTTGTGTGTCCAATATTTTTTCTTTGTAATTGTGTTGTTTTTATTTTTCCCTTTTTTCTTCTTTGTTGTGTTTACCCTTTTATCAGTCTCGAGTATTTTTTCTGAGTAACTATTTCAGACTTATTTTAATATTTCCATAGACTTTCAACTTATCTTTTTCTTTGTCATGGAAAATTTTTCTCATTTTCATTTATGAATGATACTTCCCTCGAATTCTCACTCAGTTCTGGCTTTTGTGATGATTCAAAACCTGGAGTGCATCTCTCCAACCTTTTCTGGCATTCTCTGTTTACAATGAAAATTCACTTATTATTCTAATAGTCTTGCCAGAGATTGTGACTCATTTTTTCTCTCTAGATGCTCACAAAATTGTTTCTTCTCCTGTATCTGCAGCGTTTATTGAGTAGGTAACTGGACTATTGTAAGAACATACATCTCTTATTCCTTTAAACCATTTGGTGGGGATTTGTCAGCAACCATGTAGGCAAACTGCAACACTTGCCTTTCAGGAAATATGCTGTCATATATCTTTTAGGAAGACTTAATTTATACATGAATAAAATCACAGACTTCTTTACTACATCACTAACTTTATTACTTTGCCACTTTTCTCTCAGTCTCATTGATCAAATATTCTGGAAAATGTTGCTTATTCAAAAACTCTATGAATTTTTTTCATGATATTTTATGGCACATATTGTGAATGAAGTCTTTCAGAAAGAATTGTAACAGTTGTGATTTTAAAACATACTTCCCTCTCTTACTTTCATTTGATGGATACTAGCCTGAAATGTTATATAATCATCCTGCACAGAACACAAAGAGAAAATGTGACATTACCACTATGGATCATATCATGTCTTAGTTATGATGAGATTATGTGGGAGCTGGGAAATCTTGTGAAACGAATCAACCATTCGAATAATGTTTGTACATTTTCGGCAGGTATAACTACAGGAACTACCAATTTGTTCTGTCCTTGGTTTTTGTCATTGAAGAAGTCAATAGGAACCCTCATATTTTACCCAACATGTCTCTGGGATTTGATGTGTTTAATCTTCCAACTTCAGTAAGTGGAGCAATGGGCATTCTCTTCATCTTGCTGTCAGGGATGGACCAAAACATCCATAATTATACCTTCAAGAAAGTGATCAAGTCCATAGCAGTACTTACTGGACCATCATTGCCAATATCTAACCAACTTGCAACACTGCTTGATGTTTATAAAATTCCACAGGTGAGAGTGACTGCGATGGGAGAAAATGAAACACTTCTCCATTCACTGTTACTCATACTCCTAAATGCAGCTACCAAATGTGGAAACTGCATCTTAGATGAGTTTCACTCACATAATCTGCTCATTCAATGGCCTTTTGGAAATGTATATGTTTATTTGTCAAATAAGCTACTAAGATTTAAAGTATACTTTGTACATTTTAAGAATTGACCTGATAAATAATTTAATAGAGCCTTTTGTCAGGAATGTGGTCCAGGGCAGACCCACTGTTCCTCAGGTAAGGCCCCTAGGCCACACTCCAAGCCTCAGGTTACTGGCCCGTCCCACCAGGGAGCCTGAGTGGCAGCCACTCTGCTCTGGTGATGGGGAAGGCCCCTAGGCCACGCCCCAGGTCCCAGGTGATGTGTGTGGCAACTAGATGCATGGCCCTTTTTGCCTGGGACTCAAAGCAGCGGCTGCTCCTCAGGTAAGGCCCCTAGGCCAAGCCCCAAGCACTAGGTCACCAGCCCTTCCCACCAGGGAGCTTAAGTGGCAGCCACTCTGCTCTGGTGCTGTGGAAGGCCCCTAGGCCATGCCCCAGGTCCCAGGTGTTCTGCACCACAAGTAGACCAGGACTCGGGTGAAGGCCTAACCCCTCCTCCTAAGATGCGGACCAGGGCAGACTCTCTGCTCCTCAGAAATCAACAGAGTCCAAAGGAAACTCCAGCACAGCTCTAGGAAACAAAGGTCATACATCTGAAGTCCTCTAAAATCATCCGATCACATGGGAGGGAGAGACTCTTCACATCTGGCCCAAAGATAAGTAAACCCCCCTTTTTACCATCCTGCTCCTTTCAATTATTAATCACTGTAGATTAACTTTTCCATATAGCTACCTCCAAAACATGTACAACTTCAGGGATTATATCACTCACCTGCACATATCACCATGTACTAAATCGTAAAAGTGCAGTACCATAGATTCACCCTGTCTACTAAACCTGACTTAATTTATGTACTAATAGTCTAATAGCCCCATTTAGGAAATAACAATAACAACAGACAAATGTACCCAACTCCAAGGCAAACACTATTAGTAACTGTCCAAGAGTAGTAATATCAACTCAATCAGTTCAGTCAAAAACACACAGAAAATGAAAGGTCTTAAGAGACAAAACAACAATGCCCAAGTCAAAGCGCAGATCAAAAGGGAACAAAACCCAAGAAGACAAATATCCCACCAAAAGAATTAACCCTATAATGATAGATTCTAACCAGAACAAATTCACAAAAAATAGCTAAGAAAGCTAGGCACAAGATAATAACTTTCAAAGCATGACCATTACATGATCAACAGAATGAAAGAAGAAATCCAGGAGGAGTTAAATAACTGCATCTACCACTTTGAGCAGGAACACAACAGACACTTGGAAGAGTTGAGGAAAACAGTTCAAGAAACAAAAATAGGCATAGAGCAGATAAAAGGGTCTCAAGCAGAGTTTAAAATTGAACTAAAAGACAAGTTATCTTCAACCCAGAACTGAACAGAGTCTTATCAGCAGAACCAATGAAGCAGAAAATAGAATTTCAGATATTCAAGAGAAAGTGGGAGCATTAACCAGCTCAATGGAAGAGGTTGTTAAGTCAAAAAGATTGTTTTTTTTTAAATTTTTAATACATTTTTATTATTATTTCAGCTCATACAAACTTAATAGGTACTCCAGTTCCCTTCCTCCCTCCTCCTCTCCCCGAACCCCCTGCTCCCCTTTCCTTCACACCTCCCTCCCCATCCCCCCGTGCCTCCCGCCCCAATTCCCAGTGTCCTTTCTTGTGCATGCCTGACTCTCCTCTGGGCCCTCCTCTCCGATGACATACAAGGACCCAGTGGCATTTCCCTGAACCCTTTCCTGTGTTTCCTTTAAGCATAGGAACACTACTGTGGCTGTCAATCCCTTGCCTCGAAGGATCTTGGTGCCTTTAGCAGATGCTAGACTTTGTGAGGTCAATAGTGTGTTGGACATTGCGCCGGACATGCATATGTCCAATTATGATTGCTTCGGCCCTAACTTGTGTGGAGTATCTTGCAAATCATTGCTCCTCTCATCCTTTTGCTCTTACACTCTTAACACCCCCTCTTCCGCAAATGTCCCTGAGCTTCAGGATGGGGAGAGATTAGGCTGGCCTAGTTCTAGGTGGTTGATATAGAGTCTCTGAAGTTCTGGATAGTGGTTTGTTGATTTTCTTTTGCAGTTTTGTTGCTCCTCCAATGCCCTTCAGTCCATCGTGATGGGCACTGTATGTCACCCCCTGGCCAGAGACAAAAAGCTGTTAAAGTGGAGTCTTATTATAAGAGCACATTCAAGGGTAGATGTAATACTTATACCCAAAAGTGGAATCGCAGGGTCATATGGCATTTGGCAATGGGAGGAGTCAATCACCCATTTAAAAAATGGCTACTTTTTAGTCTGCCGGACTATATGCCCTCCCCTTCTGGTGAGTTCGTACCCCCTTAGTTGTAAAAGATCAGGAACGAATGTCTGTGAACTTAACCAGGTTTCACATTACTTTCTTGCAGTCCTTGATGGAGGCCTATTTTCTCTACTGTAACATGGTCACTTCTCTCCTTGTTTCTGGTGTGGCCCTCCAACCCCATCCCTCCTGTTCATAATCCTTGCAATTACTGTAGGTAATACAGAGATTTACCTATGAGTGTCTCAAGGTGGGCTGGGTGGGTTTGGTACTAGGAGCCACCTATTAGGGAGTACATACGGCGCTTAATTTTCTGGGTCTGGGATACTTCACTTAATGTAATTGTTTCTTCTTTTTTTATTAAAAATGTAATTATACATTTTAAAATTTTTTTACCAGTTCCCTCCCTCCCCCTTGCTCCCCCCAAACCCCCTCCTCCCCCTCCTCTCCCTCCCCATCCCCCAGTGCCTCCCCCCCTATTCCCAGAGAGTCCTTTATTGTGTACGCCTGACTCTCCACTGGGTCCTCCTCTCCGATGACATATAAGGACCCAGTGGCATTTCCATAAGCCCTTTCTCTTGTTCCCCTTAAGCATAGGAGCACTACTATGGCTGTCAATCCCTTGCCTCCAGGGATCTCAGTGCCCTTAACAGATGCTGGACTTTATGAGGGCAACAGTGCGCTGGACATTGCGCAGGGCATGCAAAGTCCCATTATGATTGCTTTGGCCCCAACTATTGTTGAGAATCTTGCAAATCATTGTTCCTCCCATCCTTTTGCTCTTACAAACTTACCGCCCCCTCTTCCGCAAATGTCCCTGAGCTCCAGGATGGGGAGAGATTAGGCTGAAGTTCTGGATTGTGGTTTGTTGATTTTCTTTTGCAGTTTTGCTGCTCCTGCAATGCCCTTCACTCCATCCTGCTGGGCACTATATGTCACGCCCTGGCCAGAGACAAAAAACTGTTAAACTGGAGTCTTGTTATAATAGCACATTCAAGGGTAGATGTAATAAAAGTAGGAAACCTCAGTGAGGGAGGGGTCCATCACCCATTTGCAAAATGATTACTTTTTATCTGCTAGACTATATGCCCTCCCCTTCTGATGAGATCAGGAAAGAACGTCTGTTAACTTAACCAGGTTTCTCATTACTTACTTGCAGACCTTGATGGAGGCCTATTTTCTCTGCTGTAACATGGTCCCCTCTCTCCTTGTTTCTGGTGTGGCCCTCCAACCCCATCTCTCTTGTTCATAATCCTTGCAATTACTTGTTACATAGGTTTACTTTTGAGTGTCTCAATGTGGGCTAGGTGAGTTTGGTACTAGGAGGACCTATTAGGGAGTACATACGGCGCTTAATTTTCTGGGTCTGGGATACTTCACTTACTATAATTGTTTCTAATGACATCCATTTCCCAGCAAATTCCAGTAATTCATCATTTTTGATGGCTGAGTAGTACTCCATTGTATAGATGTACCACAGTTTCCTTATCCAGTCGTCAACTGTTGGACATTTGGGTTGATTCCATGACTTTGCTATTGTAAACAGTGCTGCTATGAACATGGTCGAGCTTGTGCTATCGAGGCAAACCTCTGCTGCATGGGGGGTTATTCCCAAAAGTGGAATCGCATTGTCATATAGCATTTCAATCTTTAATTTCTTTAAGAATCTCCCGACGGCTCGCCAGAGTGGGTGTATGAGCCTGCATTCCCACCAGCAATGTAGGAGAGTTCCCTTCTTGCCACATCCACTCCAGCATTTGTCGTTGTTTGTATTGTGGATTTTTGCCATGCTGACCGGGGCGAGATGATATTTCAGGGAAGTTTTGATTTGCATTTCCCTGATGGCTAAGGAAGTGGAGCATTTTTTAAGATATTTGTCAGACATTTTAATTTCATCCCTGGTAAAGTTTCTTTTAAGTTCCAGGGCCCATTTTTTAATTGGGCCATTGTTTTCCTTGGAGTTTAGTTTTCTAAGTTCTTTATGCACTCTGGAAAGTAGAGCTCTGTCAGATATGTGGTTAGTGAAGATTTTCTCCCATTCTGTGGGTTGCCTTTGAGGTCGTGTTACAATCTCTTTATCTGAACAGAAGCTCTTTAATTTCACAAGATCCCAACTGTTGAGAGTTGGTAGCAGTGACTGTGCCATTGGATGTCTGTTTAGGAAATGTTGGCCTAGCCCAATCAGCTCGAGGGAGTCACCTATCCTTTCAACTATGGTTTTTAAAGTCTCTGGCCTTAAATCAAGGTCCTTGATCCATTTGGAATTAAGTCTTGTACATGGTCACAAGTACGGTTCCAGCTTTAATCTTCTGCATGTGGAGATCCAGTTTTGCCAGCACCATTTGTTGAAGATGCTGTTCTTTTCCCATTGGATTCTTTGGGCCCCTTTGTCAAAGACCAAATGGCTGTATTTTTGTGGGCTTATATCTGGGTCTTCAACCCTTATCCATTGATCTGTGTGTCTACTTTGGAGCCAGTACCAGGCTGTCTTTATAACTATGGATTTGTAGTATAGACTAAGGTTTGGTATGGTAATACCTCCAGCAGTGTTTTTGTTACTCAGGATTGTCTTTGCTATCCTGGGTCTTTTGTGCCGCCATATGAATTTTGAGATTATTTGGTCAACTTCTTTAAAGGATTGCTTTGGGATTTTAATTGGTATAGCATTGAATTTTTATATTGCCTTTGGTAAAATGGTCATTTTTACGATGTTGATTCTACCAATCCAGGAACATGGGAGGTCTTTCCACCTTCTGGTGTCTTCTGCTATTTCTTTTTTTAGGGTTTTAAAGTTTTCATTGTAAAGGTCTTTTACCTCCTTGGTTAGGTTTATATCAAGGTATTTCATTTTTTTAGGGGCTATAGTAAATGGGATTGTTTCACTCAAGGCTTTTTCACTTCTTTCATTCTGGGCATATAGGAAGGCCTCTGATTTTTGAACATTTATTTTGTATCCTGACGCCCTGCTGAACTTCTCAATTAGTTCCAGGAGCTTCCTGTTTTTGGGATTACTCAGGTATAAGATCATGTCATCTGGAAATAGGGATAGCTTGACTTCTTCCTTGCCGATTTGAATCCCTCTTATGTCCCTTTCTTGTCTTATGGCTTCAGCTAAGACTTCAAGTACAGTATTGAATAGAAGTGGTGAGAGTGGACAGCCTTGTCTAGTTCCTTATTGAAGTGGGAATGCCTCCAATTGTTCCCCATTGAGCATAATTTCCTCATTGAAGTGGGAATGCTTCCAATTGTTCCCCATTGAGCATAATTTCCTCATCGAAGTGGGAATGCTTCCAATTGTTCCCCATTGAGCATAATCCTTGCTGTGGGCTTGTTGTATACAGCTCTTATTATATTGATAAAGGTTCCTTTCATTCCTACAGTCTCTAGCGTTTTGATCATAAAAGTCTGTTGGATTTTGTCAAAGGCTTTTTCTCCATCTATCGAGAGTATCATGTGGTCTTGTACTTTGGACTGGTTTACATGATGAATTACATTTATTGATTTGCGTATGTTGAACCAACCTTGTGTGCTGGGGATGAAGCCTACTTGGTCCCCGTGAATGATCTTTTTAATATGTTTTTGAATCCGATTTGCTAAGACTTTGTTGAGAATCTTTGCGTCTGTGTTCTTCAGATAGATCGGCCTATAGTTTTCTTTTTTAAGTGAATCTTTATTAGGTTTTGGGATTAAAACAATATTAGCTTCATAGAAGGAATTTGGTAGTGTTCCTTCCTTTGCTATTTGATGGAACAGTTTAAGGAGTATTGGTGTTATTAACACCTTAAATGTCTGGTAGAACTCTGTGCTGAATCCATCTGGTCCAGGACATTTTTTGGTGGGAAGATTCGAGATTACTTCCTCAATTTCCTTATATGTTTTAGGACTATTTAAATAATTCACAACTTCCTGATTCAATTTAGGTAAGTTGTGTTTACTTAGAAATTCATCCATCTCTTTTGGGTTGTCAAACTTCGCAGAGTATAAGTTTTTGAAATATGATGTTATAATTCTCTGGATTTCTTGGGTATCAGTAGTGATAACTCCATGTTCATTTCTAATTTTGTTAATTTGGGTTTTCTCTCTCTTGCTTTTGGTTAATTTAACTAGGGGTGTATCAATCTTATTGATTTTTTCAAAGAACCAGCTTTTTGACTGGTTGATTTTTTCTATCGTTTTCTTAATCTCAATTTCAGATATTTTTCCCCTTATTTTGCTAATGGGATCAGATTGCTCTAGTTTTTCTAAAGCTCTAAGCTGAATTGTTAAGTTGTTTATTTCTGATGTTTCCATTTTTTTGATGTAGGCATTAAGAGCTATGAACTTACCTCCTAGAACAGCTTTCATTGATTTTGGTAAATTGTATTTTCGTTATCATTCACTTTCAGGAAATCTTGAATTTCCTTTTTAATTTCTTCCTGAATCCAGTTCTCATTCAGCATCATATTGTTAAGTTTCCAGGAGTTAGTGTATTTTCTCTTGTTTGTTATGTTGTGGATGTCCTCCAGCTTTAGGCCGTTGTGGTCTGACAGGGCACAGGTTAGAATTTCAACTTTCTTGTATATGTGTAGATTCGTTTTGTGGCCCAATATGTGATCTATTTTGGAGAAAGTTCCGTGTGCTGCTGAGAAAAATGTGTATTCTTCGGTACGTGGGTGAAAAGTTCGATAGAGATCTGTAAGGTCCATTTCTTTCAGGGTTTGGTTAAGTTCCACAGTGTCTCTGTTAAGCTTTTGACCTGTTGATCTATCCCATGTTGAGAGGGCGGTGTTGAAGTCCCCAAGAATTATCGTTTGGGGGTTGATTTCTTGCTTTAGACACTGTAGGGTTTTCTTAATGAATGTGGCGGGGCCCGTATTGGGTGCATATATGTTCAGTATTGTGAAGTCTTCCTGGTGAATTGTACCTGTGACTAAAATGTAGTATCCATCCGTGTCTCTTATAATTTTCTTTGGTTTGAAGTCCACTTTGTCTGATAACATAATGGCTACCCCTGCCTGTTTTCTGCTTCCATTAGCTTGTAGAATTGTTGACCAGCCTTTTATTTTTAGAGCATGCGTATCTTTTGTGGTGAGATGGGTTTCCTGCAGCAGCAGATTGATGGATTGTGATTTTTAATCCAAGTTTGTAATCTGTGTCTCTTGATGGGTGAATTAATTCCATTAACATTTAGTGTTATAATGGAGAAACTATTTTTAATTCTAGACATTTATTATGTTTAGTAGTTTTCATAAGTATATTGCTTCGCTTTTAATGGTGTTATATTTGCCTTCTGTTCTCCTGGATATGCCTGTTTTTTTCTTCATGCTTGAGTATCATTTCTAGCATTTTTTGAAGGCCTGGTTTTGTGGACATGTATCCCTTAAAGTTGTCTTTGTGCTGGAAGATTTTTCTTTCTCCCTCGATCATGACTGATAGTTTTGCAAGGTAAATCAGCCTGGGTTGACATTTTTGCTCATTCAATACTTGAAGTATGTCTCTCTAAGCTCTTCTTGCTTTTACTGTTTTGACTGAGAAGTCATTTGTTATTTTAATAGGTTTACCTTTAAAAGTGACTTGTTTTTGCTCCCTTGAAGCTCTCAGCACCAGTTCTTTATCTTGAATGTGGAGTGTTTTAACTATTATTTGCCATGGCATGCTTCTGTTTTGGTCGAATCTGTTTGGGGTGCGGAATGCCTCTTGTATATGGATGGGCCTCTCTATTTTTAGATGAGGAAAGTTTTCCTTGATGATTTTTGAAAAATTTCCTCAGGGGTGGTATTTTGAGATTCTTGCTCTGGTATTCCATGAATACGCATGTTAGGCTTCTTCAGGGTGTCCCATATCTCTTGGATATTTCTCTCAAGTATCTTTTTGGCTTTAACAACCTCTTCCATTGAGCTGGTTAGTACTCCCACTTTATCTTCAAGGTCTGAAATTCTGTTTTCTGCTTCGTTAGTTCTGTTGATAAGACTAAGTTCTGGGTTGAAGATAACTTGTCTTGTAGCTCAGTTTTAAACTTTGCTTGAGTCTGTTTTAACTGCTCTATGCCAGTTTTTGTTTCTTGCACTGTTTTTCTCAACTCCTCCGAGTGTCTGTTGTGTTCCTCTTCAAAAGCAATTGATTCGATTATGCAATTCCTCCCGGATTTCCTCTTTCATAGTATTGAACATGGTAATGATCATATTTTGAAAGTCGTTATCCTGGGTCAGGCTTTCTTGGCCATTTTCCATGGGTTTGTTCTGGTTGGAGTCTAACATTATGGGATTATTCCTTCAGTGGGAAATTTGTTTACTTGAGTGTTGCTTCTTATGTATTTGCACTTTGACTTTGGCATTGTCGTTTTAACTCTTAAGATCTTTCAATCTCATTAAACTGAATTATTTGGCCTGGGGTTCTGGGGGTGGGCAGGGACGGAGCTTACCTAGGTCGCGAATGAGGCCCAGCTGGACCGCGCCTGTGTCCCGGCCGGCGGAGCAGTGTGGGGAAGGGTACAAAAAATTTTTATTCTTTTAGAGTTTCATACATGAATAAAGAGTATTTATGATATTTTCACACCTTATTCTACAATCCCATCTCCCTCATTTTTCCAATACATGTTGGCAACATATAGCTAGATCCCTGAGAAGACATCACGTGATCTCGTGTTATTTTGCACATGGCATATTGAGAGAAGAGCCCTGCACACTGAGTTGTTCTCATGATGACCTCTTACTAGGAGCAAAGAATGCTTGTAAACCGATAACATGTTTTTCCAAGACCTGTTATTTTTCAGACTTGTTTTTACCCATAAATTAGCAAGAGCAAGAATTGTTTACCTACCAAAAACATGTTTTCTTGAAACTACATTTTTTAAGAATTTGTGTTTGCCTGTAATTTACCTATTAGAAAGATACAATTATATCTATAGGATTCTGCAGGTGTTTGCGTTATAAGCCTAAGTACACTACTGATTTCTATTTCCTTACTTAGCTCCTGATGAATTCTGTAATGCAGCAAGTCAGAGTTATCTCAATGTTGTTGCCCCTCTCTCTAGGCTTTCCCTGTTCAAATTCAAGCTAGACTCCAAGTTTTTTTGCTCATGAACATAAGATCGATCTTCCAAGAAGAGTTATTTGTGGCATCCCTTCTTCCTATCAATTTCACCCCTGTTTTCATGTATTCCTCTTTATCACATCTTCAACACTTCAACAGTGGTTAGTACAGAGCATCTCATCTCAGCTTTCACAAATGAATACACATGAGAAAAGAATCTATGTAGGAAGAACAGAGACCAAGTGATTTTTTTTTTTTTTGTAGAAGATTCCACACATCAGAGACCACAGGCTTCAAATTCATCACAATAGATACTTCTTAGGCCAGGATCTTAGAATTTGTCTACTCAAACTCTGATGAGTGTATAACATCCTGCATCCTCCATTTCCTCTTGGTACTCACTGTGCTAAACTGATCCTCTGATGGGTCATGTCCAAGAGTTCATGTCCAGTAACACTATTCTGCCACATTCCCATGGAGGCTCTGGATCCTCACTCATGCCTGATATGAATGCAACATAAGTAGCCCCATCATATATTTATCCTTGGAAAGAGACGCTGTCTCTTCTCCTTTGGACAGGAAATACTAAGTTGAATGACTTGAAGCACAAGCTAATTATTGAGTGGTTCATGACCTTGGGGGCCAAAGGCACAGGGCTCATAATTATCCAAATTGACCAACATTATTACAGGCTCTAAGATTCTCTAAACATTGGTACCAGTAAGAGAAGAGAAAACGAATCCACTGAAACATTTGCCTTGTTTTTGTCTAATCAAAAAATTATAGTCATCATTAAATGGTTTTGTATATTTTATTGCTCTTAAAATATGCATTTTTATGTTGCATTAACTTTTAAAATTAGAATCCAGAGTAAACAAATTCCATTATGCCATCTTCATGCATACCTTGTTGCTATTCATGCCCCAGGTATTTACCCTGTCACTTTAACTCACTCCTCTGCAACAGCCCCTCTTTCTTATTTTATATCATGTAAATAATATTACTCTTACTAACTCCCTAAAAGTTTGTGTTCTTTCACGGTGTCTGTGGCAGCTAATTTCGGGTGTGAATTCAAAAAGTGAGAGGTGTAATTTAGGTAAACCTATGATGAATTATTTAGTAGGAAAGGCAAGTCTCTCTGCAGGCCTACCAGCAAATATCTAATTGGTATGAGAAGACCCAGCCTATAATAGGTGAGATCATTCCCTGGGCCTGTGGATAAGATGGAGAGAGTTGGCTGGCTTTGGAAGACAAGCAAGGTAGAGAGTGTGCCACCCACTTAGCTCCTCCTGTGAATCGGACGTGGCCAGTTCCCTCACTTAGCTCCTCTTGTGCATAGGGTGTGGCTCATCTCCTCATACTGTTATCATTCTCCTGCAATCAGAATAAAATGTAACTTGGAGAAATAAAATTGGAATAAGAAAACCATCATTTATTTAAATTGTTTGAATCATGCATTTATCACAGCACCGGAAGAAAGAAAATAAAACTGATTGTGAGCTTCCTAGTTTTCTTCAGTTTTTCTCTCTCTTGTTACTTTTTCCTTTCTGACACAGCATGCCTCAACACACATTCAAATCTTCTGTCTCCACATGACAGAAAACAGGAAGCATTTTTTTTTGAAGTCTGGTCTTGCTTATTTTATTTAACATAATGATTTCCTATTCCATTCTCTCAGGGCTGTTATGATTATATTTTTCTTTATGACTGAGTAAAATATAACCTCAAAGAAAAATGTGCATGTGTACTCTGCTTTCTTTATCCAGTCATCCATTGATGGACATGTAGGTTTGGTTCTTTCCTTAGTTTTTGTGAGCTCATGAATAAACACAGATGCAAATATTAGATTTTAGACTGCTTGGGGCATATAACCAGAGGTGGCATAGCTAGAGCATATGATAATATTATTTTCATATTTTTGTAAAACAACCTTTATGATTCCATCATGGTTATACTGGCTCTCATCCCTACTAGCCACAAAGAATCATTCTTCCCTCCATCTCTTGCAAGTACTTGTGACTTTCTTCATGCTAGCCGCCCTGATATTGCAATGATGTTATCTCAAAGCAGTTTTTCCTTGTGTGTTTATACACATGTGCAGTATGCCTGAGCAGGCAGCACTTGTCTGTACAGGTGTGCACATGCTTGGATATGGATTTGCAGGCCAGAGATCAGCCATGCTTTTTATTCTTCAGGGGCTGGCCACCATGAATTTTGAGAGGAGATTGGCATGCACAGATTAGGCTAGTAAGCAGGCTGGTCAGAGTGTCTCAGGAATCTGCCCAATTCTATTTTTTCAACACCAGGATTACAAGTATCTGCATGCAACACCATGTCTGGATTTGTCTGTAGGTTCTGGTGGTGGAATTGTAATCCTTCTGTTTGCACATCAAGCATCTTACGAAAGGAGCCATTTCCCCACCCCTCAAAGAAGGTGGTTTGATTTGCATTTCCCTGATGTTTAAGGATGTTGAAAACTGCTCTTGTTGCATAAATATTTGTTAACTTTACAATCAAAGGATGAGCTCTGTGTATGTTTGTGAAGAATTAGTTGTTTGGCAAATCCTAAACAAATTTGCAGGAGATTGTCTGATAGATGTAAGAAAACTCAGATCATAGTGGGCAAGAACATTTCCTGAGCAGGTGGATTAAAGTGGAGGGAATTAGTTCATTAAGTTGGCACTCTTCAGTATACTTTGGAAGTCTTATGGTCTGATATGGAATTTGCCCTTCTCAGCAATCTCTGTGGATATATTGTGAGCAAGTTTCCTCAGCTTCTGATGTTTGTATGAATTCTCCTGTCAAGCTGAACTAAGAACTATAACTGTAAATCATAAGAAGAAAATAAAGCTCTTTTGCTGTTTGATCATGGATTTGTCAGCAAGCAACATGCAGGTTAATTGCAATAAAATCTTTCAAAATTTACTGACTATTTACATATCATCTTATTTTCTCATTTTATTTTGTGACAGTTTTCATTTCTTTCCCTTGCTATTAATTAAATTTGTCATTTCACTATTGTTGGAATTTAATGTGTCCCACCTCTCATTTTCTTTGTAGCATAGCAGTGATACCTGGTCTGATACATACCTACTTTGGACTCCTCCCTTTAGTTAATTTAGCTTGGCCTCACAATCACCTGATCAGGATTCCTATCCCCTATCCCCAAGAAATCTGATGTATGCTGAAACATGCTAAAAACATGGAGGATCCTAAGTGGTTCTTTTCCTCCTCTCCTTTGCCTCAGAGAACTTTGAACACATGTCACTACCATGTAACCATGAATGTTGAGTGCTTTTTTGCTTTATGAGCTCAGAAAGTGATTTTTTCCTTTTCTGTCTTTCCTATGCATTTTTATTCCCATAGTCTCAACATTATTTCTCTCTATACATATTCTCTCTCCTGGGATTACCAGTCTTGTTATTTTCCATTAAAAATTTTTTTATGAGGGAGAAGGGTGGTGAGAAGTCACAGGGGTTAAAGCCTTTGTCTCACAAGCAAAAGGACCTGACTTCAGATCTTCAGATACCAAGTAAAAAGTGCCATGCAGATATGGTGGTGGTCTATAATTCTGGCCATGGAACACCGAATGTAGGAAACCTCAGAGCAAAGGATGTAGAGCAAGTCAGGATGATACCCAAAGTCATCCTTGGCCATCCACAGACCCACATATTCAAGTGCCTTTTTGTGCACATGCCTACATACACATTCACATCCACCCACATGCAAAACACACACACTCATACACACACAACTAAAAATAAGATAAATATTGTCCTTTATATTTTCTCAGTTCACTATTATCTTAGATTTGTTATCTTGTGTAAAAAAATGAACCGATAACAATAGAAGCTCCCAGTTTAGCTTATAATGTTATAATTCTTAGAAAGATCCATGGGCTCCTGAGATGGATTTGTGTCCTTATGTGTCATAGATTCAGGTGTCAAATTGACAATTGAAGATTTGAGCTCTGGGATCATTTTTAAAGAATTAATAGTAAAGTCCTGAGCAAGCCTGCAGGAGATTGCTAAATTGATGGGGAAGACACAGTCCATGAAAAGTGGGACCATTCTCTGGGAAGGTAGACAAGCTGGAGGGGGGTGGTTAAATAATTTGACCATCTTCAGCATATTTGTGCAGAAATACTGTCTGATAAGGAAAGTTTATCCTTCTCTCAGCTGTCTTGTGGAATATGGTATGACCAGTTCCTTTGGCTTCTGGTGTTAGTGTGAACTCTCCTGGTAAGATTGAATAAGAACTGTAACTAGATAATTATAAGCTCAGAATATATGATTTGCTCCCATAAACCATTGGTTTTGAATTTTTTGGCAACATTCAGAGTCATAGCAACAGCATGTATCATATAAAATGGTTTATGGTTAAATACACCTGGTGAGAAATATCATCTAGTTATGAATTATCTTTGTTAATTTTTAGTTTATATGACCTATGTAAAGATGAAGGTCAGGTGATATTACCTACTATTATTGTGTCATAGTATTGTATGACTATTGTACTGAATTCATGCTCTTCAGTTCATAATAGATATGTGTGGATGTGTGTCTGTGTGTGTATACTCACAGAGTTACAACTGGCATCAGGAAAAATTGACAGGAAATGATCTCAGCTGTGGATAAAGAATTTAGGTATCAGAATAGGGAATTCAAATACTCCATGGTGACAAAGTCCTTAACTGTGAATAAGCAAGTTTCCGATTAAAAGAAGAAATGCCTGCAGCACATCTTCAAGGGATCTAGTGTCAAAATAAATATGGGATCTAACACTAAAATAAAGAATCAAATACCTTATAGATATTGAATATGTTGGGTATAAACAAACCTGTATATATTTCTATAACTTTCACTGAATGTGCTATTTGACAATTTCACACTTCAAAAAGAAGGAAAAAAAGAAAAAAGAAAAATCAATCCCATGTTAAGGCTTCAGGTTTAATGCTAAACCTGAAACAGTAAAACTTGTAGAAGGATGGGTAAGAATTACATGTTGAAAGATGTTTGGGTAAGGGCTTTCTGAATAGTACTCTGCACAGGAAATAAAGCCAACAGTCAACAAATGGGTTCAAACTTAATTACAACCCTGTTCTGCAGAAGAAATAGTGAAATATGGAAAATGCCACTTACCATGTGGGATTTTTTTTGTCAACTATACCTGTTACAGAGGATTAGTGTCAGAATATTCAAAGAACTCAAAAACTTAGATATCAACAAATGAAGCAATCCAACAGAAAAAAATAATGAGGAACTAAACAGAGCATTCTCAAAAGAGGAAATATAATTTTCTAAGAAATATCTAAAAGTGTATTCCAAGGTAAAACAAATTAAAATTACTTTGAGATTTCATCTTACCTAATCAGAATGACTACAATGAAAGACAGAAATAATAATAAATGTCTGTAATTAAGGGGGGGGAGGAGAAAAAAACTCTTATTCCCTGTTGGTGGGAGTGTAATCTAATGTAGCCTTTTTGGAATCAGTGTGGAAGTTTTATAAAAAGCTATAAAAAACAGTACCTTGTTATCTATTTTACTACTCTGGTATATTACCAAAGGACTATTTATCTTACCATAAAGATAAATGTACATCCAGGTTCATCTGAGCTCTATTTAGTGTTGCTGTATCCCCTGCCAGGCCAGCGGTGGTGGGGGGAGAAGAAGGGGAATGGTGGGGCCTTGGGGCTTGAGGCGAATGGGCAAGCAGGTGACAGGGTCACCACCAGACCCTGGGAATCAGGTGAGAAGCAGCAGTGGATGAGATGTCACAGATTCAGAGTCATTAAGGGCATTTGGGCTTATAAGGGTTAGGGTCCAATCAGGTGTTGCCATCCCTCCTCCGGGGGACAGCCACCAGTCTTTTAACTGTTTACTAGGTGTCCATTGCAGGTGCAGGTTAGACAGCCGCTTTCCATTGGCTGTTCATCTCTCCGCCTGCATGGTCCTCTATTGAGACCCTCCGGGGCATGTCTGTATGTCCAGGTTTGTCCTGAATTTGGGAGCCAGGCTAGGGCCTCCCTGAATCAGTAGTGCCACATTTCACCCTCTTATTTATACATTTTTTTAGTGGGGCCCATGAAAGCTGGGGTGACCTTGAGCTTCTTCAGCTGCGTGGAATATGGGTGACTGTGCCTGGCTTAGGTTGGTCACCACCCTCGTCTGGAGCTTTACCCATCATTGGCTAACAGTCATGAGACCACTAAAGCGAAGGGATCATGGTCCCAAAGGGGAACTCAAGGTGGCAGAGAAAAGCATGTTTTCATCATTGCAGGGGCAGGAGGAGAGCCTGTGGGAGGGGAAGTCACCGAAAAGATCCAGAAGAGCTGGTGAGACACAAATCAAAACCTAACAATTGTAAATTAGTAAGGCATAGCTTCACTGGAGGATAGCCAGGATTCTAAAGGGCCTTTGGTTGCCTTAGGAATGCCTGGAGCCTGAATGGATGCTCTGAGAACCTGTAAAGCAAGCTTTTGTTGTAAATACTGAGGAATGCCTGAGGCCTGAATGGATGCCCTGAGAACCTGCAAAGCAAGCTTGTGATGTAAAGGCTGAGACCTTACCATTTTCCATTTGCATCTAAATAGGACGATTAGCACTAAAAGGGCAACTCCAAAAGTTAACCAAATTAACAGATTTTACGGGTGAAAAGAAAGCAGGCATCCTGTCCCATAATTGTTTGCCAAGGGATGCAACAGTAATAATTTGAACTTTAGTCCCATTAATTTCTGATATATTAAAGGATAGTTTGAAACATTCCAGGTGCCACTAATATTGGCAGGCAGGAGGCACATGGCCATCTTGGACTTCCCTCACAGGCCAGGAAGAGCAATGCTCAGGACACATTTAAAGCATTTTTTTCCTTTCTTTCCCTGCTGGGAAGGGAATTTTAGGTTTATCAGCTTGGGCATGCCTGCTAGTATTTTATCTATCTCCTTAGGCAGATGGATCCTCAGAGAAACTTCTTAAGTAACTTAGACCAAAATCTTGCAAGGAAAAACAAACATGAACCTGAGTTGACCTAAATGTTCTTAGAATTTCTCAGAAATAGACTATGCTGGGTCTGGATTTTATCATTCTTGGTTTCAAAGGAATAGGGTCTGACTAAAGTGCAGTCATGAATTCCTGTTTCACTTTAGTAGGAGTATACATGGGAGCATGGAATTAGAAAGCAGATTTGTCCCCAAGAAAGAGCTCATACCTACCAGGAAAAGGAAGAAATTCCAACGAACTTTTTAGAGGACAATTATATTTTCCTGTCTGCTAGATTTGATGGGATAAAATTCTATAAAAGAAGTCAGAGGCATAAGTAAGTTCGATCAAACAATATCATAGTGGCTTTGTTATTTTGGGAACAGATGAAAAAACGTTTAAGAACACAATGGCATTTTCATTTGTAGTCCCATTAAAGATCAAAACCAAGTGAGAAAATTTTTCTTGAAAGAAAACTTACAATCTATCAGAAACACAATTGTGATCAATATAAAATATAACTAGTTAAGGCCTTAGATGTTACCAAAATTATTTGTTCTTATTTTTAAGTATGCATACATGTATTTAAAAATGGCATGCCAAATTTTTATGTCAGTGCGCAACAGAAATGAAAAAAAATTGAAGTGGCCACAGACACAAGACACACATGTAAACATAGAACACATAACATGAACAACATTTTACTGGCAATTGTACAATTTACCAGCAACTATCTTAAAATTACCCTTGAAAGCTTTATCAAAGGTGGATTAACATTTAGGAAAACCTTATTTAAAACAAGACCTCACATTAGTTAAGTCTGGCAGCTTAACTTAATTATGAAAAACATCTAGCAAGGAAAAAATTCTTATCAATAGTCTGGTTCCCACATATTCTCTAAAATCTCAGCCTCATTCCAAACTTCCTCTAGGCCAGCAGACTTAACCTCCAGGGCTCTAGCCTGTAGGAGAGATTTTAAGGTATGTATCTGGGGCTCCTTGCAGTGCTAAAGAACAGAGATGAGACCAAAAGAAGCACAGATAAGACAAGGAATGTATTGGACCCAAATGTCTTATGCTTGGTGGGGGACTTCCACAGTTTACTACCTCCGGGCTGTATATGCATATGTTGCCTCTGGGTCAGGCCGATTCAATGTAATCGAGCCTGGGCTCCGAGTTCTGAGGGGACCAATTTCTCATGTGAACTCTCTCGAAAAGCCTTCATTTAGAGGGGCTCTTTGATCGTGGGGAAATCAAACGAGCGATTGGGGCTCCTTGATTATCAGCAAATCAAGCGAGAAATTGTTTTCCTAACCTAAAGTGGGGTTCCTTTATCATCAGCAAATCAAGCAAGTAATTGTGTTCCTATGGACAAACAGGGAAAGAGGAAGAAGAGGGGGCCATCTGCTCACCTTCAGACACTGTAAGCACACAGAATACAAAACCAAGGGGGCCGCTCACTGAACTTTACCAGAGTGGATGTCTTGTCTACACTGAAGGCAGCCCCATGTTGGAGCACCAATTGTTGCCATATCCTCTGCTGGGCCAGTGGTGGGGAGGAAGAAGGGGAATGGTGGGGCCTCGGGGCTTAAGGCAAATGGGCAAGCTAGTGACAGGATCACCATCAGACCCCAGGAATCAGGTGAGAAAGAGCAGTGGATGAGATGCTGCAAATTCAGAGTCCTTAAGGGCATTTGGGCTTATATAGGGTCAGGGTCCAATCAGGTGTTGCCATCCCTCCTCCGGGGGACAGCCACCAGTCATTTAACTGTTTACTAGGTGTCCATTGCAGGTGCAGGTTAGATGACTGCTTCCCATTGGTTGTTCATCTCTCCACCTGCATGGTACTCTATTGGGACACTCCGAGTCATGTCTATACCTCCAGGCTTGTCCTGAATTCAGAAGCTGGGCTAGGGCCTCCCTGAATTGGTAGTATCACAATTTATGATACCGTACCTGGACTCAAATCTTTCAAATCCACGGAGTCATGGCAATCATGAACCTGCAACCTAAGAAGTTACTTACACTGTGTGCACAATGAACTTATCTTCAGGATACTCTCGACCAGTGTGTTTACCTCTTTTTTCTGAATGAGTTTCCAGAGTGGAATCAGTGAAAATTGAAGGCAGGCCAGGTCAATAGGGGATTTGGAAAAGACAAAAACAAATCAAATTTATTTTTAAATCTAACCCATTATAAACCATGAAACAGGAGGATGATATCTATACATTGAGACAGACAGACTACAGCCATGTGCAAGGTCAACCTTTAGGCTTCACTGTTCCCTACACTATCTGACCAATAGAAAGGCAATAAACCAATGTTACATTTGGAATCCAAATTGTCTCCCACAGGATTCTGTTTTTGAATCCTTAGCTGTTGGTAATGTATGGGAAGGTTGTGGCAACTTTAAGAGGTAGAGCCTTGCTGGAGGAAGGCAGGCCACAAAGAACAGGCCTTCTGGTTTTTGGAGCCCAGCCCTACCTGAAGCTTGCTTCTTGCTGCCTCTGTCTCCATGGTGACTGCTGTGACTTGAGCCACTTCCAGCTTCTGTCGCCCACCAAGCCTTTTCTGCTGTACTGGTCTGTACCTACCTCCCCTTGGTAATTATAATTTCCCTTTCTCCCTTAAATTTTGTCTGAGTGTTATTTTGTAACACCTGAAAGAAAAGTAACTATAACATCTTTGAAAAACAATGATAATCCACTTCCAATGCCAGATTTTTGTGGAAGACACAAAAACTATCCAATTAAACCACTGCAGAGGCTCCTACTAGACTCCAAGAGATCATTTCAGGCCCAAAATCCTTGGCTGGACCCAATTAGATACAGCAAAGAGGGATATGAATGTGGAAGGAAAATTTTTGCAGAATTGTGTTGGTGGTGGGATTAAGGGGTATTGGAAAGAGATACTACCAAAGTATAGAGAAAAATACATTGTATAAATATTAAAGGACAAATTACATCCATCAGAAAAAGTGAGAGAGGGCTGGAGAGGTGGCTCAGGGGTTAAGCCTCTGCCTTGCAGGCGGAAGGTCCTGAGTTCGGATCCCAGATCCCACGTATAGACGCCAGGCGGAAGCGGGGGTGGCCTGCGCTTCTGGTCCTGGTAGGGCGGAGCCTGTGAATCCCAGGGCAGAAGGAGGTGGAGGCGTCCATGGTGGTTCCCGAATTCGTCCGTGGTTCTACACACACAGACATACGCGCGCGCACACACACATACATACACACACACACACAATTGAATAAATAATTAAAAAAAAAAGAAAAAGTGAGAGAAAAAAAGTACACTAAAAGGAGCCAACAGAGAAGAACTATAATCACACCATCTGTGGTTTCTGTTTGGTGGACTGTATATTAGAAAGGCAGCAAATGTCTAAGTGTGCTTCAATTCCTTTTCATCCTCAATTTTTGTAAACTCTAGATTTTCCATTTTTCCTTGTCATAGCCAGACATTAATTGTTAGAGAAGTTTGAGTTCATAGTCTCCTTAATAAATGAACTTAAAGATATACTCAGAAAGAATTTGGAGTACTATTTTGTAAGAAACAATTCAACAAGGCAGAATTATGTAAATAAACCTTAGCTGCTTCTAGGCAAAGGAAGACACATCACAGGAAAATAAAGTCATGCTCCCTGAGTTAGAAACTGAAAGCACAAACAGCCACATGTCCAAAAGAGATGGAGTTCTTCAGAGAAATAAAGAGAAAACCCAGAATATCAGGGAAAGCATGTTTAGGCTTTGGATAAGACAGAAAGCAAAGGAAATATTATGTTCTTGAGTTTCTAAAACAAAAAGCAGTCAGGCTTAGCATGGTGGAAACACTGTAAGGGTCTGTAAGCATGTGTGCTAAGTGGATGGCTTTTGCAAAGAATAGGTATATCACCTCATTAAGGAAATAATTATTCTTTCCCTCTCCTAAGAATGTCTTAAGAAGAATCAGTTTTCCTGAGCAATAGGGCCTTGGCCAACTGCTTGAACAAACTGGCTGGATTAACTAAAGAGAGGGAACAACAGTAAATTTGTTTTATCTTTGGAGCATATCATAATATCAGATCTCTACTTTAAGGCCCAAAATAGAATTCAGATTCCATTCTAGTGTTATCATGGAAAGGGGTCATTCTCAGTGAACTCCTACCTGCCAAACTTTATCTTAATGGTCTAACAGCCATTTGTAAATTGAAATTTGAAAGAATGTTTATTCTTTTTTTGTTTGACAATTGGAAATGCAGGTGAAGTAGCAACAGATGAAAATTGCAGGGCTGGGTGTTTGTAGTTAATGAGTGTGTATGGTGGAAATGGTGCTTTCTTCTTTCTATTTGCCAAAACAAACAGTCAAACCCAAACACATAAGTATTAGAACAAAATAGTGACAAAAAGAAAAAATGTCCAATGGACAATCACCAGAATTTCCACATGAATAAAGGCCCACAAGACATCATTAAACACTCATCATCTCTTCTTTGTCTTCTGTTACTATAATTAAGTCCCTAGAGATAGAGATAACATGGACCAATTTGGATAAGTATGATCTTTGAGTCCTGATCCTCTGAGGTCTTATAATAATAGAGAGTGATCAGCTTGTTCCTTCAGCTATTTGGTTTTTATTTCCCAGCCAGGGGTTTCTATACCAGTGTTTTATCTCCTTTCAGTTACTGCACCAATAGACTTGTATTTGTGAAGTTGTAATAAACCTGAAGACAAAGTCAGTGTCTTCTGTGATCACCAGGGGCTGGAGCACCTAGGATCTTCAACCTGGGTCACCATGCAGGAAGAAAGCAACGACAGCCAGTAAGTGATGATGGACAACTCAACTCTACAGGAGGATGCTATCTTAGACATAATTTCTTCAACCTTTGTACCTGAATGGTAGTTGGGAGGATGCATAATTTTAGCGAGTGAGTATGGAGTTTGTCTTTTGCATGGCACCGGGAATTGTTTAAATTTCTGTTTTCTTTCCCCATTTTGTATTTGCCACAGACACTTCTGTAGCCAAAGCATAAAGTGAATATCTAACACTGTTTCTTAAAAATGCAAAATTAATTATGAACAGGGATATGAGAATGAGAGAAAGATCAACTCTAATCTTATCACATGCCCCATTTAAAGTAGAGATAAGTACTAAGTACTAAGGTACAAGTTCTATATAGTCACTTTATTTCATTTGTTTTCCATTTCTAAGTCAAAACTTTGTGCTTCATTCTCTCTAAAAGCAGGAGGACAATATTTTATGTCTTTTTCACATGTTATCATGTAAAACTAAGGGTGACAATTTGTATTATTCAGTCTGAATATAGACAAAGATTCATTTAGCAGGAGGAATCCTAGAAGTTTGTTTCCAAATAGTCCAGTAAGATATTTTCCTTTACTTTTACTCCAGGAAAATGATTACTCAGTTCCAGATATTGGTTGATATGTCTGGATCCTTCTCCACCCTTATAATTACACGATGCTCTCCAAAGGATGCATGGTGTCCGGATTTGACCTCATTACCAAGAAGAAAAATAATAAGAATGAAAAAACAATCCTCACACAGACCTGAGGCTTAGATCTCTGTGCTTTTTTTCTAAACTGTTAGAAAACAATGAATTATTCTAGTGCATCAGAACTAGAGTCTCATATGCCATTTTGAGTTGTTATTCCTAGCTATTTATTTTGAAAAATAGGGAAGATCATTGGTATTGGTGAGCTTCAAACTTGCCATCTGAGTTGAGTTCTAATAGAGACAGGCACATTGAGTGCAAATTAAAGTAAAAATTAAAACAGAAAACAAATTTCATAGCCATATGCTAAAATTATGAACTTTATAATCCTCCCATCTGACTGCTGAGATTTCAGGAAATAATATATTCAATATTCTAATGTGAGCAATAGATTCAATGAGATTAAAATGCTGTTTAGATCTTATATTAATAATAAATGTGACTGCTCATCCTGTTGACACATTATACACTGATACATGAATTATAATTTTACTTTTGTCATGCTGTAGGTAATTTTTTAAATATCAGCATATGCTGTGAATTTGGACAGAAATGTCTTATTCCATTTACTTCTGATTCCTCAGAGACTGTAACTTCTTTGGTGTAAAGGAGTTATAGGAATTAGAAAACTCTGCCAAACAATTGATAGAGTCTTCTTTGGTTCACATAACAATCAGTGTGTCTTCAACACACTGTTTTTTTCTGTGTGCCTTTTTCTCCTGGGAACACATACCATAACAAAAGAAAAAGACCCAAATTCAAAGAGAAATGCTAGTTAACTATCAAGCATACAGGTTGTAAAGGTTGATTTGATGCCTTCTACATTCACTGAAGAGTATTGTTCCCAAGATGTAAAGTGATTTACACAAATTAAAGACACTCAATTACATACAATTGCACTCAGAACCTTAAAACCGAGTCAATGACAAAGATTGAGAATATTAAGCTCCTAAGGGAGCTGTCTCTTTTGCTGGAGCCAAATAGAAGTATTAGCACTATGTGAAATGAAATTTCTTGGGCTGTAAATACATACATACATATATATATATATATATATATATATATATATGCAGTTATATATGTCTCTATGTGATTATGTATATATGTGATTTTTTTTCTGTGTAGACTAAGGGTCTTTATTTGATGAGAATTATTTCACTTGAGATAACAAATATGATTGCTAGTGAGATGGAACACATGTTGATTGTTAAAATTCATAAACTCTCTCTTCCATAATAATTGGAATTTTTGTGTATAAGAGAGAAGAGACAAGATTAAGAAATTCTAAATTTCTAAGTCAATGAGGATATGTACATGCAATGTTGTAAAAGTCTTAAGAAGATGAAGTATGGATTTCATAGAAACAAATCACTGTAGTGTAAACTAATTAATCAAGGAGATTTTTTTTTTGTGTGTGTATGTGTGTGTTGTGACTAAAGCTACAAAGATAAGTTCAAGGTATCTTTCATAATTCTGAGAACTTGAACTAAACATCTAGTGCATACAAAGTATACACTATTATCTTGCTTGATTCCCCCATTTGAGGTTTCTATATTTTAGATGAGCTTATATTTAAGGAAATATTTGGAAGCATACAAATCAATGTTTTCATAAAAGCAGTGACAGTCAATGCTGTCACTCCACAATGCTCCACATCTTTCACATAGGTTTCCCCTTGTGCAGCAGGCCAGACCTGCAGCCTCGAAACCAGGGCTCCCCCGGACCAGCTGGAGAACAGAAACACACAACTCTCTAGGCTGAGTAATCTGGACCCATTTTATTGAAACTTTGTGACAGGTTTTATACAGAAAATTTTGTGGTAAAGAATGTTGTACCTGCAAACAGACATGTATTCTGTTAGTCAACAGAAATCATCTTCAGGTTGAACATTTTTTTCAAGAACCTAACCCATTGCTTGAGGGTAAAGGCATTTAACAAAAATATTCTCTCAGTATTTCCAAATTTAGCTGGTCTATAATGCTCCACCAGATAGCCATGGGGCTGAGTCCACATAGTTGTCATTGTTTTAACAGAGACTGCTCTTTTAAAATACACAGAGGAGGATAGAGCTTCTTTTGTTTTCAATAAGGAACATATTTTACAGTTAACTATACATGTGCCCAATATCCCAGTGTGAGCTTTTGCTGTTGTCCTGTCCAGATTGGTCCTCTCAGTCAGGTGGATTGGCAGGTTCTAGCTTGGGGAAGTTGTGTGTGGCCCAAACAGACAATACAGGCCTGCCTGGTCCATTCCTCCTACATATCCATCCTTTTTTAGAGCCAACGGGAGCCAGAATTCTTTGCTCTGACCTTGTTGACCCTGCCTCAGAGGGAGTCCAGCATAATGGACTGGTGCCTGTCTTAGGTTAGGAGACCACCCTCGTGTAGACCCTTTACCCATCATTGGCTGCCAGCCCTGGAAGCACCTCTCCTTTGGAAGACATGCCAGGATATGTGGGTAGTAGATTAAACCAAGGCCTCACGAATCTCTGCAATCAAAGTTTGAACCACATCTCTAGGGGGACCATGGCTTTTATATTTAAGGGCTATAAACACCTGTAGCATGGTCTTGTTGATGGAGTGCTGCTGAGAGATGTGCTGAAGGAAACACTTAAATAATATAATTATTAAAAAAACAATTCCTCCTATGATAGCATAAATTACAATCCAAGAGGGATCAAACATCCTTTTAAAGTTCTAGTGAACAAATAACATAGTCTCATATTTCTAGAATTTCTGAGTTAGTTTGTAAGTGGGAATTTTACCCACCTATGTTTTAAAACTCTTGAAGTTGTTCTCTGATTTCTTTAAAATCAGCGTATACGTTCTGGCTAACAAGTCTACTTACAGTGTGTGACTAGACACAAAATCTCTAGCTGCCCCTTCTTCCAGTGCCACCCACTTCTCCCCTCCCAGTCCCTGGAGCATCCTTTTATGTGCATGTCAAACCTCCTTCTGAGTCCTTTACTCTAGTGAAGTGTAAGGACTCTAGCATAGCCCCGAGCCCTTTCTTGGGCTCCCAGTTAGTATGGGAACACTATTATGACTGTTAATCCATTGCCTTTAAGGATCCTAGTGCTTGTGATCTGTGCTAAACTTTGGGGGGTTGTTGACATATCATTCATTGTGCAGGTCATGCTTAGTCCAATTATGAGTACTGCAGCCCTAACTTGTGTGGAGAATCTTATATATTATTGGTCCTCCCTATCTTTTGGCTCTTACAATCTTGTTGCCCCTTTTCTGCAAATTTCCTTGAGGTTTAGTATGGGGAGAGATTTGGCTGGTCTGATTCCAGGTGATTAATATAGGGTCTTTGGTGTTCTGAATTATGGTTTGTTGTTGTTTTCAGTTTTGCTTGTGGACATTATTTTTACTGTACTTTTCTCTTTGTTCTTTCCCCAAAGAAAACATAAATAAATCTGATTTTCTTAGAGGTAAGCCTACAGAAAACAAAATACTTAAAAAAATGCCCCTAAGCAACCTATGTTTTGAGTCATAGACAGAGTTATTGTGCATTGATAACATAACGTAGCATAGCTTAGCATAGCCTAGCCTAGCATAGCATAGCATAGCATAGCATAGAAAACATAACATAACATAATATCTCTGTTATGGCAGTGATTATGTGGCTTTACCTTAAGCATATTTATCAAAGCATATTATCAAATATAAAATGCATCATGTCTCAAGAAAGGAGTTATGTCACTTAGTTTTCAAATTAGAAACAAATTTAAAATTTTCCAACAACATAGGTAGCCATCAGAAGTTGAAATATATTTTAACTAGAATATTATGTTTTCTTGATGTGATCTCCAAATATAAGTTAGTTGTATAATAGCATAATCGCCTTTAAGTATTCTAAAGTATGGGCATTTTTTAAAATTTTTTTATTGTTTATTATTTATTCAATTGTTCATGTATGTGTGTGCGCATGTGTGTATGTATGTGTGTGTGTGTAGAACCACGGGTGAATTCGGGAACCACCATGGACTGCCTCCACCTCCACCTTGTTTACTCTGTCCCGATTTATTCTATAGTTTAAGTGCTTAGAACATGTTCATTTGTACTCTCTTGCCTTTCTACCTTCTTCTTTTCAAAGGTGTCCAAACAATGCAGAACCAAACCTAACACAAGTCACAGAATTTCACCTCCTGAGTCTCTCAGAGGATCGAGAGTTAGAGCTCATCCTCTTTGTACTGTTCCTGTCCATGTATCTGATTACAGTGCCTGGGAACCTGCTCATCATCCTGGTCATCAGCTCTGCCTCCCACCTGCACACTCCCATGTACTTCTTCCTCACCAACCTGCCCTTGGCTGACATTGGCTTCATCTCCACAGTCCTCAAGATGATTGTGAACATCCAAATCCACAGCAGAGCTATCTCCTATGTGGGCTGCCTGATGCAGATGTCCTTTTTTTATTTTTGGGTGCATGAATTACATGATACTGACTGTGATGGCCTGTGACCGTTTTGTGGCCATCTGCCATCCCCTGCATTACCTGGACATCATGAGTCCTCATCTCTGTGGCTTTTTACTATTGGTGTCCCTCAGCTTTAGCATTTTGTACTTTATGCTATATTATGTGGTAGTCATATAATTTCACTACTTCAAAGACATAGAAATTTCTAATTTCTTCTGTGATCCCCCTCAACTTTTGAATCTTATCTGCTCAGATTTACTGCCCAAGAATATTATAAAGGATATCATTGCCATCATATATGGCATTTTCCTGATCTCTGGGATAGCTTTTTCTTACTATAAAATTATTTCCTCTATTATTAAAATCCCATCATCTGGCAAGAAGTACAAAACTTTCTCCACCTGCAGGTCACACCTATCAGTCATTTGCTTATTTTACGGGATAAGTTTTGGAGTGTAACTTGCGTCTGGTGTGTTCAGTTCTCCCAGAAATAGTGCAGTGGCATCTGTGATGTATATTGTCATTCCTCCTCTATTGAATCCCTTCATTTATAGCCTGAGGAACAAGGATATTGAAAGTGCCCTGTTGTGGGGGTGACATACAGTGCCCATCAGGATGGAGTGAAGGACATTGCAGGAGCAGCAAAACTGCAAAAGAAAATCAACAAACCACAATCCAGAACTTCAGAGACTCTATATCAACCACATAGAACTAGGCCAGCCTAATCTCCCCCCATCCTGAAGCTCAGGGACATTTGTGGAAGAGGGGGCGGTAAGAGTGTAAGAGCAAAAGGATGGGAGGAGCAATGATTTGCAAGATTCTCCACACTAGTTAGGGCCGAAGCAATCATAATAGGACTTTGCATGCCCCACGCAATGTCCAACACACTATTGACCTCACAAAGTCTAGCATCAGCTAAAGGCACCAAGATCCTTGGAAGCAAGGGATTGACAGCCACAGTAGTGTTCCTATGTTTAAGGGGAACACGAGAAAGGGTTCAGGGAAATGCCACTGGGTCCTTGTACATCATCGGAGAGCAGGACCAAGAGGAGAGTTAGGCATACACAATGAAGGACTCTCTGGGAATTGGGGGGGAGGCACTGGGGAATGGGGAGGCAGAGACGGGGAGCATGGGGTTCTGGGGGAGGAGGAGGGAGGGAGGGAACTGGTCTACCTATTAAGTTTGTATGAGCGGAAATAATAAAAAATGTATTAAAAAAAAAGAAAGTGCCCTGTTGCGATTGCAAGGAAGATCAGTGTAGATTTGGTGTTTCAAAACTCAATACTTTGTGTAAGAAAAACTCATTATCTAGATCTGCCAATCCCATCTCATTTATTTGTCTGCTTTTTTCTTGTTATTTGGGTTTTATTTCACACAATACTTACTAAGCGGATACTGCAAATATTGCATGTTTTGATTTGTCTTTAATTGGTTTGTACAATTGTTGTGTGATACCATGTTTTTCAATCACAAATATCATGTATAATTCAATACTCCCATGCATCCTCCCTCATGTCTTAGCAAAGATTTTACCTAGCCTCTCTGCAATCTTTAATTTCAATATTGTATTTTGTTTGAAGTTCATTTACATTTTTCTTTAAATTCAAACTTATCTATCTGAACAGGTTATATTGAGGACTCATGTTACTCATCTTCCAGTGTTATTTTCATTGTATCTATAATTATTTTGATGTATTAGCTTTCTAATTTCACCTACCTTCAATTATGACAGTCTCAACTGTCAACTTGATATTTAGAAGGTACTCCCCAGGACACATTTAAGGGGAATTTTGAAGGAAGGTTATTGGGCAAGCCTATGGAAGATTGTCTTGATTACATGATTTGTGTGAGAATACATGTGGAAAAGATGGAGGGAGAGAGCTAGACTAACATGACAGGCAGGCAAGCAATTGCCTGCAATACAATGGTCCCTGCATTCGACTCTTAATTTGGATGTGTTGCGATCAGTTTCTTTGGTTCATCATGTTATAAATTTCCTACTGTAGTGACTGTAAACTTATTATAAACTTGAATAAAATCTCATGTCCCTATGTTGTTTGGGCAGTGATTTACTATAGCTATAGGTTATTGTCATGCTACATATGATCACTAATCTGTTTTACACATCATTTTGTTAAAGATCCAGAACAACCTCTCATCCACAAATTCACTCATGGCAATTAAATTTACTCCCTGAAAAATCTGGTATGCATGAAATTCCCCTCAGTAATCTATGCTCTATATTGGTGACTATGTTCAAGTATTTCCTGTGTGATCACATTGTGCTACCTTTATTTTTTCCCATAGAAATTATTAAACCAATTGCCTACATTCGTCATCTCTTCTTAAAATAGTTTGTTTAAACTCTTTGGTGCAACACTGAGACATTAAAGTCAACACTGGGGGCAGACAAGTCATTCCTAGTTGTAATACTTCAGAATATGCTTAAGACTCAAAGCAGACTTTAGTGTATGCCTTTGTCCTGCTGTCAATGTAGGTGTTGAGGAACATTGAGAAATCACTGTAAGTAATTTCATGCAAGCACAGTAAAATTTGACTTTGTCCTAAGATTGCGGAAGTCTTTATTGTCAGTCAAACTAAGGTTTACAGTTTCATCTGTTCATCAAGCATCTCCATACGTAGGTCAGTGACACATGTGACATAGCAGATTCTCTTCACAGATGATGCTTTATCTATTCACTCTTTTATTTAATGTTTTGGGAGAGATTCACTTTCAATTAACTCCTTGCATGGGAAATTTTGCAAATTCCACAGTGGTCATTTAAATCCAGTGTGCTATATCCAGTGTGTCTATGTTAGAGCCATAGATAAAGTTCTGAATGCCTCCATGTAGACATTTCATCATGCACACACTGTCCTTTAAATTTGGGAGTACTGACAAGTCTCAAAACTCTCTGTACCTCAGTTTCATGAAATTTAAATGAAGTACAATGTCCCTTTTTCAGGAGATTATGACATTCTATGCCATGACTATATCTGATACACATAATCTTAGATATATGCATGTACATATATGCTTGATGTATTGAGGTGTCACTGATTATTTGTAATTGATCTTGTTAAAATAGAATGCAAACAAGACTTCAAATAATGAACTCCAAATGCACCCAATCAGAGCTCTATTTTTTTTTGAGATGAAAGTAGTACCTTTTATTTATTTTTTTATTAATACATTTTTATTATTATTTCAGCTCATACAAACTTAATAGGTACACCAGTTCCCTCCCTTCCTCCTCCTCCCCCCCCCCGTACCCTGTGCTCCTCCTCCCCACCCCCCTCCCTTCCCATCCCCCAGTGCCTCCCGCCCCAATTCCCAGAGAGTCCTTTCTTGTGCTTGCCTGATTTTCCTCTGGGCCCTCCTCTCCGATGACGTACAAGGACCCAGTGGCCTTTCCCTGAACCCTTTCCCGTGTTCCCCTTAGATATAGGAACACTGCTGTGGCTGCCAATCCCTTGCTTCCAAAGATCTTGGTGCCTTTAGCTGATGCTAGACTTTGTGGGGTCAATACTGTGTTGGACAATGCACAGGGCATGTAAAGTCCAATTATGATTGCTTCAGCCCTAACTTGTATGGAGTAACTTACATATCATTGCTCCTCCCATCCTTTTGCTCTTACACTCTTACCCCCCCCTCTTCCGCAAATTTCCCTGAGCTTCAGGATGGGGAGAGATTAAGCTGGCCTAGTTCTAGGTGGTTGATATAGAGTCAGAGCTCTATTTTAATGGCCAATTCTCCTGTTAACTTGTGCAATCTAACTTTAAATATTCACTTGCATCGTTAATTAGAATATTAATATCACATACAAGATACTTCACACAAGTTAGGGGTGTAATAGCCATATTCAGACTTTGTCAATGATCCCTCAAAATCTAGCATGGATCACGGGAGAGAAGACTCCAGGCAGTAGGATCCTTAGAGTTAAAGGATTAACAGGCATAATAGAATTCCCATACTAAAGGGGAGCCCAAGAAACGGCTCAGGGCTATGCCATTAAGTTCTTACCACTCATCAGAATGGAGGACTCAGAGGTTTGGCATTCACACAAAAGGATGCTTCACGAGATGGGAGGGAGGAAGGAGAGGCACTGGGATGGGGAAGGAAGGGGGTTAAAAGGAAAGGGAAAAAGTGGGGGAGAGTACAGGAGTGACAACTGCTCAGGGAGTAGGCGGGGGGAGAAGGAACTGGGGTACCTATTGAGCTTGTATGATTGGGAAAAAAATAAAATGTGGGAGAAAAAATAAATCATAAATTATCCTTATCTTTACTACCTTAAAAACGAGTATTAATATCACAAAATGTGTGTCCTTGTTCTTGATACAAAACAGGTTTTTATTTAACTACTATGTATATAATGTTGTAATAACCAAAACCACTTATGGTGATTCATAAAAAATTGGTAATGTTATATAATAAAGTGCACTGATTAGAAAAACATTTGGTCTTTGAAATGAGTAAATAAGGAATAAATGCCCCATCAATGTATTGGTGACAAATGGCTTTGAAGACCAATTTTACTTTTAAAGATCAGCTGAAAATTTGTCTCTGAGAGAACTGATATTACTATTTTTTCCTAAGTACACATTTTTGATTCATTTTATTCTTTTAAAGCTTCATGAATGGATACAATGAAATTGTGCCATTTTCACTTTTTATTACCCAATCTATTCTCTTCTCATTATAAACCTTCATCTAATCCTTCTCCTAATTTTATGTCTTTTTTGTGTATGTGGCCCAAATGAGTTTCATCTGGTTTGTCTTCAGTGACATGTGTATGGGCATTTGTTGGGGCACTGATAAAAATATCAGTAGATATGCCACTGAGGAAAGTACCTTCTTTTCCTCCTGAAACATATCCAACATTAACCTTCAATTGTCTCTCAGTTGTGGAGTCTCTTGACATCTTTTTTGTCTTATATACTGAAAGGTTGATAGTCCAAATCTTGTGCAGGTCTTATGAAAGTAGACATAGTTGCAATGAGTTTATAAATGCAACAGCCCTGTCATGTCCAGGAAATAATGTAGGCCACATCACTTCCCACCCTGAGGCTAATACATTCTCACTAATTCCTTTTTCCCAATGTTCCCTGAGCCTTGTGGTGAGGTTTAGAATAAAAACAACCAATAGTCACTTATTCTCTCATTTGAGTCAATTGTAGTTTTCTGTATTAAACTCTTTCCATTGCAAATGAATAATGATAATTGTTTAAGTGGCAGTTTGAAATTATGTCCTTATAGTTGGACTTTAGTAGTTCATTTTCTTCTAGGGTCTCTGACCTCCCCTTACACAGGCTGTTAGACAGGTTTACTGTACTGGGAATTCGTACACTAGTGCAAAGCAGGTCTTAAATCCACAGAGAAACTAATTGGTTATCCCCATAGTATCCTCTAAGTGCCTGTTGAATTCCTTTTCAAAGTGGTTGATGCGGTTATTTAACTCCTTCAAGATTTTCTCTTTTTTTTTTTTATTTCAGCTCATACAAACTTATTAGGTACACCATTTCCCTCCCTC
The DNA here is from genome assembly GCA_023101885.1 of Typhlomys cinereus. NCBI lineage: Eukaryota > Metazoa > Chordata > Mammalia > Rodentia > Platacanthomyidae > Typhlomys > Typhlomys cinereus. The sequence goes on from JALPQD010000312.1 coordinate 2,267,596, forward strand.
CCTCCTCCTCCCCCCATACCCCCTGCCCCCCATTCCCACCCCTCTCCCTCCCCATCCCCCAGTACCTCCCGCCCCATTCCCAGAGAGTCCTTTCTTGTGCATGTCTGATTTTCCTTTGGGCCCTCCTCTCCGATGACGTACAAGTACCCAGTGGCCTTTCCCTGAACCCTTTCCCGTGTTCCCCTTAGGTATAGGAACACTGCCAATCCCTTGCTTCCAAGGATCTTGGTGCCTTTAGCAGATGCTAGACTTTGTGAGGTCAACAGTGTGTTGGACAATGCGCAGGGCATACAAAGTCCAATTATGATTGCTTCAGCCCTAACTAGTATAGAGTATCTTACATATCATTGCTCCTCCCATCCTTTTGCTCTTACACTCTTACCGCCCCCTCTTTCGCAAATTTCCCTGAGCTTCAAGATGGGGAGAGACTAAGCTGACCTAGTTCTAGGTGGTTGATATAGAGTCTCTGAAGTTCTGGATTGTGGTTTGTTGATTTTCTTTTGCAGTTTTGCTGCTCCTGCAATGCCCTTCACTCCATCCTGGTGGGCATTGTATGTTACCCCCCTGGCCAGAGACAAAAAGCTGTTAGAGTCTTGTGATAAAAGCACATTCAAAGGTAGATATAATAAAAGTGGGAAACCACAGTAAGGGAGGGGTCTATCACCCATTTGCAAAATGGTTACATTTTATCTGCCAGACTATATGCCCTCCTCTTCTGGTGAGATCACACCCCCTCAGTAGTAAATGATCAGGAACAAAAGTCTGTAAACTTAATCAGATGTCTCATTACTTATTTGGGTCCTTGGTGGAGGCCTATTTTCCCTGCTGTAACATGGTCCCTTCTCTCCTTGTTTCTGGTGTGGCCCTCCTACCCCATCCCTCCTGTTCATAATCCTTGCAATTACTGTCTCTAGGTGGGCTGGGTGGGTTTGGTACTAGGAGCCACTTATTAGGGAGTACATATGGCGCTTAATTTTCTGTGTATGGGATACTTCACTTAATATAATTGTTTCTAATGACATCCATTTCCCAGCAAATTCCAGTAATTCATCACTTTTGATGGCTGAGTAGTACTCCATTGTATAGATGTACCACCTTTTCCTTATCCACTCGTCAACTGTTGGACAATTGGGCTGATTCCATGACTTTGCTATTGTAAACAGTGATGCTATGAACATGGTCGTGCTTGTGCTATCGAGGTGAACCTCTGCTGTATAGGGGGTTATTCCCAAAAGTGGAATAGCAGGGTCATATGGCATTTCAATCTTTAATTTCTTTAAGAATCTCCAGACGGCTCGCCAGAGTGGCTGTATGAG
>JALPQD010000312.1:2279549-2303649 GCA_023101885.1 Typhlomys cinereus
CTGGTATTCCCCACCAGCATGTAGCAGCGTTCCCCGGGGAACGCTGCTACATGCTGGTGGGGAATACCAGGATTGAAGATAGAATGTGATTTTTAGTGAGATAAGAATCTATTGAAGCTACTGTGGGAATCAGTGTAAGCCTCCTTCAGAAAACAGGGCTAGAATCAAATGATTCATCTGTACCACTGCTGTGAACATACCAAAAGTGTCAGCTTCAGCATACTGCAGCAGCATCAGTTCGTAGTGAACGGTATGCAGAACTGTTGAGTTGTGGGTTAAGTCTAAATGTCCCCCTTTAGATACACAGACTGAGAAAAACTTTCTCCATACCACACTCATCCACAGACTCTGCGATTGGCAACATGCATTTTATAATATACCCGAGAGACAGAATTTAACTATTGTTCCAGAAGACAAGCAGACACAATAAAACATAAAGCATGTAATGAATGACTCCAAGATTCATGAAGTGATGCTGCTCCATGGCACTGAGGAGGGAGGGGGAGAGTCCATTGTGAAACACATATGTGAAGTCTAGTGTATGCATTAATTATTGAAAGACTGACTGGAGGAAACTGGATTTAGCATCAATATAGTATTTAACTCAATTAAGTGAGCTCTCTGGTCCTGGAGACAGAGAGAGGCATGCAGTTTTGGAGATTTCTGCATGTGAATGCAAAGGGAGGAGGTCACAATCCACATGAGGATGGACTTTGCTTTTCTGAGATTGCCCTTCCCTATCATGGACAATGTTGGAGCCCATAATAACTCATGAGTCTGAATTAGTTATTACTTGCATGGATCTTATCTAATCTTTTCACCTCAGATCTTACTTTGGATCCTTTGAAGAAATCCACATAATACCTTGTCAAATGGTGATCACACAAAGTTCTGAGTGACCAAACTTACTCCTGTCTGGGGGATTTGCATTATGGACATAGATGAAGTCACAGCACCCAAGGCAGGAGGAGAAGACCCTCACAACATGTTTTCCAACCTGTTTGTCAGGCAGAATCAGACCTCAGATGCACAGCCTAAGGATAGATGGCTCATCTCTCTCCCATGAGGTTGGGATAGTGAGGAGAGAAAGCAATCAGGGTTCATGCGTCACCTTTCTGTCAGAAACACTAACAAATCTGGAAGCAGGCAGGTGCACATATGTATCTGTTGACACAGTTCAGGAGCCTGGACCTATGGTGCACATTTCTGCTGTGTCTTAGACCTCAGCTGACATGGAGAGGTCATTCACTTTGATTGCTTTCTTCTCATTCCTGAAGCTTCTTATCATCTTGTGCAGTGAGACAGAATCCAGGTGCTTTTGGAGAACAAAACTTGATGGGGATGATGATGGAGATTTGCGCAGTGATTGTGGTATTGCTCTTCAAACATTCCAGGGACCTGATGAGGAGGATCCTTACAAGGATAAACTTAACATTCAGTAAGTGCCTGAGTCATGTCTTGATGTTTGTTTAAATATCATGAACTGCACACAGGAGCTTGGAGCTGTGCAGACATGCTCTGTGATTCCTCTGTCTGCCCTTTCTGACCACAATGCTTGGGAGTTTCCCCAGAATTCCTTCATCCTGACAGTTTAGCATTGCATGGGGTCACAGGATGTCCCTCAGAACCGTGTCAGAACCTCTTCAGGAGACCTCAGTTAAGAAGACGGATCAAAATATCTTCAACCTGAACCCTCTAGAAAGATGTTTCATTTATGGCTCTCTGTATAGGTAACCAACATAGAGATAGGTAGAAATAGATATACTATTGCTGTATATATAAATGATATAGATACGATACATTTGTAATGCTGGGCCTATTAATTACATTGAAAAAACTGCACACAGAAGAATACATTGCTTTTATCCTTCATACATAGCACAGCTGCATGCAATTAATGAACAAGATGATTGTCAGGAATACAACACAGCAGCTCCATGTGTCCCAAGGAGCCTCAAGAATTCTGGAGCTGAGCAGCATTGTCCTCTTCTCACAGGAGATAAGATGGGGCTGATTGTGGCTGTTGGTCTCTGCTTTCCATGAGCCCCATTGAGGGGCCAGCATGCATCAAGGCTTGGCGACATCAGTCCTGTCCCTAAAAGAGGGTACTTTCTATAATGTTGGGTTTTCACATCCAGGCTGTCTGAGCCATGGGTAATGTACAGTACTACATTTGTGGCATAAAGTAAATCCAAGACAAGGAAGATATGATATTGAGATACTGGTTATTACAATATAATATGTATAGTGTGGAGATTTCTGCCAGGATCATGCCTAATGCAAAATATTAAGAGACAGAATGAAATATAAGCATAACATTTGAGCTCTATGGCAGTCTTTGTGCCACCCTAATCGATCTTTTCTTCTTCTACATGTTAGTACAAATGCCTTATAGAGTTCATATTACCCTGTCTCAGCCATTGTAAGGCCAGTTATATGATATAACAGAATAACATATCTTCTTTATCCGTGCACTAAATTTCAATATTTAGTATCATCAATATGTAATACAATATTGTGTGAGGCTTAAATAACTACACTTCCACCAAAGAATGGGAGTATTTGTGATGTTCTAATAAGCTTTAGTCATGTTTGAATCCAGTTGATGCGTAGTCAACACACAATTTTTAAAAATGGACTAGAGTAGATAAGATGTCTACAGGCAGGCCAGTGAACTTGGAGCAGGAAAATGTCATGTCACAGGACAGTTTGAGTTTTGATTTGCTTTATCTTGGGCTGACATTTCCTATGGATATGGCACAAGTTTACTAAAGGAAGTACACTGATGTTCTGAGACACAGGACACATACATACAATGGGATTTCTGATAAAAAAATAAGTAGGATATTCACCAAAATAATTTAAACTGGCACTTCACTACCAAAAATATCCTAATCATCAGCCCTAAAAACATCCTGGAAAGATCCTTGTGGATAATTTTCCTAAATAAGGAAGGACATTAATATTTCACGACCATTCAATCTGAATAGTACTCTATTGACTTGTTTGTAGTAAATTTATTTTTCTCATTGATCTTATACATCATTTCAGTTCTTTTACGAGCTGAGTTACATTTCTGGAAAATGTTTATGGGTGATTCATGCTTCAACATTATAGTGTCAAATGCCTTTCATTTTCAAAGAGATTTTAACTAATAATTATTGCTAAAGGGAAAATATTCCTGAGGTGTTTGATCATATAAAATATGTACTCTTGTGGTTCTTCTAAAAAATGACCAAGGATGTGAACATGCCAACACAGTAAATTGCACCTAACTACTCTAGAAACTCCTTCCATCTTTAGTAAGACCACACCAGATAACAAATCCAGACCAGTCAATGAGACAGTTCTAATAATTTCTTTATCTGAAGAGTTATAATCATTTTCTGAACTTTGGTTTCATCTTTATGAAACTATGAAGAAATTTAGTTTCAGCAGTATTGAGTTGTTTCAGCATTAGTAACTTCTGGAAAATACTGAAATTGCTTTAGTACCATTTTTATTATTTGAAAATGTTTTGATTTTCCAAGCACATGACACAATTCTCATTGCCCATTTTTTATTGTAAGGCAATGAACACCTTTATTTAATGGATTTGGTGTTTGGTCCCCTCTTTACCACCTCACATTTCCTCCTTCTCTAAATGATCCCTTCTTCTGATCAAGGCCCAACCTCATGTATTTACAGGTGTGGCATCCTGAATCATTGGACTTACTTGGCAAAGGGTGGGAAGGATGTTATTCTTTGGAATGAGGGGCAAGATATCAATAGCTATACATGTAACTAAGTGGAAACCCTCCTGTCCTTTGAATGCCTCATCTCTTGGATACTACATCAGCATCCACCATGAGATGTTCAGACCCAAGACAGCACAGCCCTCTTTCATATGCATGGGTTCAGCACATCATGACTGTAGTGGCTATGTAGTGTCCAGAGCCCTCCTCTTGTGGCACCTATATCCTTCCTCTGGATCTTTCATTTACCCACACTCATCTGTGATGTCCCTGAGTCTTTCAAGTGCCAATATGGTTGTTTCTTTTAAGAAGGAGTACATTCCCATCAGTTATGACTGGCATTCCAGAATCATATGATTTTATAGTAACCTCTCAACACTGCAGTTTGAAGTTACTCTGGGAAGGCTGAATGAAATATTAGTCAATGGATATAAGCAAGAGTATTTAGTAAGAATATTAACAAAAGAACTAATAAGTAAGTAGTAGGTTCCATTCAGAACCTCCCCAGGCATAGGCTTTTATCTGTGTGGGGGACATGCGACCTCACCCCTTAATCCTTAGAAAAAGGACATCTTGTCCACTATTTAACAAACTTGCTTAGACCCTAATTTGCTAGAGACTTCACAGATGGGATGCCTGCAGAACTTCTCCCAGGATAAGATGTGGGTAAGATATAAAAACCCTTCCTTTTGGTTGTGATTCTAGGGAGTCTGTTATTTCTCAGGCTTGAATTAAGCCCAGCTGCCTCCTATCTGCATTGATAGGGAATCCATGTATGCCTTACATTGTATTTTCTGTTTCCTGTGTGGGGATATCAGTGCTTCCTAATAAAAACCCCTACATATTTACATAAAGGTACTTCAGAATTGCAATACCTGAAGTCCTCTGGTTGCTGTAAGATAAAATTATATTATCAAATGTCAGCAGTGGCCACTGGTGTAATGGAGAAATACACACTAGGTTATAGAACCAGACTCTCAATTTTGCTTCTGTGCAGTAAACCTAAAATACGATCATGAGTATTTCTTCAAGCTTTCTTATTTTTATTTATCAATTGATTCATTGTGTCCTAGAGCAGTGTTATGCACACCATTTGGGCATTATATCATGGTATGAAATAATAAGCATCATGGAATGCATATATGAAAATTATGATCTTATCATTTAAAATGACTCTCACTATGTATGGATAGGCTAGTGTTACTGGTTTCTTCTTTTTTGCAAGAATGCGTGAAATATGTCCTTCCACACTACTGTTACAAATAACACATCACTTGGAGATGCAGCAGAGCAAGGTTTATTTGTGCCCCAGTGGACCTGTGGAGAATATATTTTTGGAAAACTGGATGCTCTTGTTTACTAACTTTTCTTTTAGGCACTATACCTTTTGGTCCTGAGATTTCTTGTTGCCCAAAAGGTACTGACAAGCAGCTCTCCCTTGGCATACAGCCCCAGCTGTCACCTCTGCTGTTGGGCAAACCAGGTTACCAAAGAAAAGTTGTTATCTGGATCAAAAAGAAAAGCATTATACAGGAAAAACACTACAATACATATACTTACTGAAAATAGGAACCTCAATTTCATGAAACTCTGTTTCCAAAGTAATGACTGTTTTCTTGTTAGCTGTCATTTGCATTCTCTTCACAACCAAATTAAATACTTACAGTCTTCAGAATCTTTGTGTATTGCTATTTCTTCTGTTGAAAAGTGTCTTAGGTATTGGGAAGATGGCTCATTGTTCAAAGCCTTTGTATCCCAAAGTAAAGAACTTGAGTTCATAACACCAGAATCCCTGTAAAATGCTGGGTGGACATGGTGGCAGCCTGACATTCTGACCCTGAATGGTGGAGGCTGAGAAATCATAGAGCAAAGCAATAAGGAGGAAGAACAATCAGGGTTCATTCCTCCTAACACATACTCGAGTGTCCTCTTGTACACACACACATGCACACATACACTCACACAAAATGAAATAGGTTTGCGTATATAAAAATTGTGTATAATATGTTTTCATATCTTGACTGTACTCTTTATTCTTTGTGATTTGCTCCTTTTCTTTCACATAACTTTGTCCTTCTAAAATGAATGACAGCCAGGATATCTTCATCTATAATGATCCTGTGTCTTTTCAGTTTGCCAAGCAGAAAATATCTATTTCTTCTGGTGTTGCTTTTTGCCATAGAGGAGATCAACAGTGATCCCAATCTATTACCCAACACAACATTGGAATTCAGCTTGATAGGAAGTGAATGTCACTTTAGATTTGATCTCCTCACTGAAACAAGTTTTTTCATAACACTAGTACTTTTGCAAATTATGGTTGTGGACTTGCAAGATGTGACATTGTACTTACAGGACCAGCATGGGCAACATCAGCCAAGGTGGCCAGTTTCTTAAAAGGTCCCAAGGTGAGGAGATATGGTGTGGGGAGAGCTAACAATTTGTTTAGTGGTGTTCTCAGTTGACTAGTGATGATGGATACAGGAGACTGGATTGGTGATCATGTTAATGTATGCAGGCCCCTGGTAAATAATCAGAGACTCCGTAGCTCATCAACATTTCCTTGTTTGACATGGAAAACCTGAATTAGAGAAACAGGCAAAGGGAATTTATAAAACACCTAGACTAGTCAAAATACTCTATAGGTCACTGGGAGGGAGACAAGGCATGCAAAGCTGAAAGAATTGTCTTTCAGAACCACTACATATCGTGACTCTCAAATATATATCTTAGATAAGTACCCCTCAAGTAACACACTCATGTACTTTCCTATATTCTACATCTTTAGATCCACTTCGGGCTATTTCATCCCAACCTGAGTGACCGTGAACAGTTTCCTCATGTGTATCAGATGGCCCCCAAGGACACGTGTCTAGCCACTGCCATGGTCTCCTTGATGGTTCATTTCAGCTGGACCTGGGTGGGACTGGTCATCTCAGATGATGACCAAGGCATCCAATTTCTCTCAGACTTGAGAGGAGAGATGCAAAGTCGTGTAGTCTGCTTGGCCTTTGTGAATGTAATCCCAAGTAATATGGAGTTATACATGACAAGAGCTGAAATATACCACGACCAGATCATGATGTCATCAGCAAATGTCATTATCATTCATGGTGAAATGAACTCCACTCTAGAAGTGAGCTTTAGAACATGGGAATCTTCAGGCACACAGAGAATCTGGGTTACCACCTCTCAGTGGGATGTCATCACAAGGAAGAAAGATTTCACCCTTGACTCATTCCAGGGAACTTTCACTTTTTCACACCACCATGATGAGATTCCTGGTTTTAACAAGTTTATGCAAACGTTCAACACTTCCAAATACCCCATGGACATTTCTCTGGGGAGGCTGGAGTGGAAGCATTTTAATTGTTCATTTGGCAAGCCTAACTTTAGAATACTGAATAATTGTTCATCCAATGATTTGCTAGGATGTCTATCAGGGCACAGTTCTGACATGGCCCTGAATGAAGAAAGTTACAATCTGTACAATGCTGTGTATGCTGCAACCCATATGTACCATGCAATCGTTCTTCAAGAACTAGAAAATCCTCCAAAAGAGTTAGCTGAAGAAATCATCTTTGACTGCAAACAGGTAAGATTTCTTCTGCTCTAATATACTTAGAATCATCAATATGATATTCTTGGGAGAACAGGTGTTCAAAATAATTGTGTCCATTACAACAACTTATACTTTTCACTTCCTAGGAAACAAATGTAGGTAGAAGTGGAAGTTGTGAGCAGGACAGTACATTGAAAGATATATCTTGGAAGAAAATCAAGGATTATTGTGACAGAGGATCTCAAAATTTTGGAGTATTTTCTCATTATTTGAAAAATAAACCCAATTTTTATGTTGAAGTTATTAGGAAGATATGAACACATTTTCATTGTTGTTAACAGCCTATTTGCTTGAGAGAGAGACACAAACAGACAGAGAGGGAGGTAAGGATGGAGAAAGAGCACACATGTGTGTAGCTCAGCTTACATGTGGAGGTCAGAAGACAAGTTTGGCAGTCCACTCTTCCCTTCTTACATGAGAACATCTGGGGATGTAACTCAGGGGGTGAAATTTTTGTCCAGGCTCCTTTACTATATGAGCCATCTTATTGGTTCAAGACCTAGTTTATTATCTGCTGAGATATGTCTTCACCAATGTGACATACAGTTAGGTAAGCCTCAGGTCATTATGGAAACAGGGTAGTTAGAGAAAAACTCATTTACCATGTTAATGCTTGATAACTACCACATAGGAAACACTTTTTGTGATTTCATTACTGTACTTATTACCATATAAATTATTATTTTCCTTCCATTCTGTACTAATTATACTTGCCAGACATGCAATTATGATAATCATTTTAGTCATTTCCTACTAGAGAAATTTATGTCACAAAATAATTTTCCTTTTTATTTATCACGACTCATTTATTAAAGTAAGAGAACTTTATTTTTTGATGGGTACACTTACTATGGTCACTTTAGTGTGTCTTAAATGTACAGAGCAAAGGGTTTAATTACAAAGATTCTGTGTTAAATGACAGGCTTTGCTCACATTCAGACCTTTTTTCTGTCATCTACCCAGTCTTGTCACTTCCCCTTCCATATCCCAAATACTTCCCATTTCATTTCTTTAGTATTAATGTTTTTTACTTTTGAATTGAAGAGTACATTATTACCATCAAAATTTCTTCTAATGTGTAAACATATCTAATCCTAAAATGTCCCATCACTTTTAGGTATTTGCTTTACTGAAGAAAGTTCAATTTACTAATCCTGTGGGAGAACTTGTAATCCTGAATCAGGAAGATAAACCATGCTCAGACTATGACATTCTCAATGTGTGGAATTTCCCCCAAGGCCTTGGACTCAAGATGAAAATAGGACAGTTTTCTCCATATGTTCCACATGCTCAACAATTGGACATGTCTGAAGACGTAATGGAGTTGGCCAATGAAATAAGACAGGTGTGTTGGATATAGTTTTATGCCTTAAAATATGTGAAAGTAACTGACATTTTGCAATGCTGAGTGAGGTTTCTCACAGCAACATGAAGTAATTTCTGGAATCATTTAAAAATCATTTTACTATTTCCTAGATATTCATGGTAATGATTTCAATTTTATTTAGTGCAGGAGTATGTGTAGGTATAAGTGCGCATGTTTGGGTATGAGTTTGTGTGTAGCATATTTTAGATAGATTGTTGATGTGCATGTGCCCCAGCGCATCTGAAAGGGTAAATAGATGACTTCTAGTAGTCAATCCTATTCTCACTGTGTAGGTAACATGGCTGAACTCAGACGACAGCCTTGGGAAAGAAAAATTAGTACATTATGCTCTCACAGTGACCCATAATTCTGACTATAATGTCTGGTATGGGCACAATGTTTGTTTATTTTGATTCCAAATTTATATTCGTATAACATTACACAATGTATGAAGTTTAGTTTTAACCTTCAATAATATAGATTCATAGATGATGCCTAAGTATTTCAAATACAAATAAGTCTAGCAGTACATTGAATTAACATGTGTTGTCAACAGTACCTGATCATCCACAGGTCCCACCCTCTGTGTGCAGTGTGACATGCAGACCTGGCTTCAGGAAGTTTCATCAAGAAGGAAAGCCAGTCTGCTGTTATGAATGCTTCCAGTGCCCAGAGAATGAGATCTCCAATACAACAGGTATAAATATGAGGTGTGGAGACATTCTTCAGAGTGATGGTTCTTTGAACCAATTGTTGCTCAACTTACAGTGACTGCTGGTGCTACAATGTAAAAAAACTTTAGTGCATATATTTATCGTGTTTTTTAGGTGTGTGTACAGGTATGTGTTTATGTGCCTGTGTGTTGCGTGTGTTCATGTGGGATGTGCATATGTGTATGTTTATTCACACACATGCATACTAGCCATAGAATGATATGGAGGTAAGAGAACAATTGTGAGACTTGGTGCTCACTCCAGAATCTAAGTAAGGGGATCCAAGTCAGGTTTTCAAGCTTGGTGGCAGGTTCTTTAGCTGTTGAAGCTTCTCACTTGCAATTAAAAAAGCATGTAAGAAAAGCAGAGTAAAGTCACTGTCATCTCCACTGGGCCTTTTCTACATGACATTGTCTATGTTGCTTCTGATAGTCTGAACTTGTATATGAGACCAAATGAACACAATAATATTCCACATCCTTCACATCCTTATGCCTAGCTTGGTTGGGAGGAGGACTGCATGATTAAATATGTTCTGCTTCTTTGTAGAATAATGTACTGTTGTAAAACTAAACATTAATCTCTTTAGTGAACATCTATCATGCAGGTTGTTATCTCCAATATCATCTAGTACAGAAAGAAGTAGGGAAGGAAAAATATACACATGTGAATTTAAGGTAGTGTAGAGACTGTGGATCACAATGATAGAATAAGCAGCTGATGCACTTTATGCTAAAGAATATGTCAAATTCCAAGCACAAGGAATTCCAAGTCATTTTGTTGCATGGGGATTCTTTTATTAATGGAATTAATGATATCTATGAACTATATGTATGCGAGGGATTGTATCATTATGCCTGCCATGGGAGTACACAGAAAGCATTCCAAAACGCTGAGATATGTAGTGTTCAGAACTCAGGAAACTATTGATTCAACAAAGAACTGAGCTGTAAATTTAGGTCTGAAGAATTGCATAATCTAAGCTATATGCTTATATCATCTATTAAATACTGGAAAAAGTGTCCTGATTTCTTTCAGTTCAGCCAAAATACCACATAAACATTGAGATAAAAAAGAAAGTCTGAGTAACTGCCAAACATGTCATGATAAATACAATGGGATTGATCCAGTAGAAGTTGTGCCATGCAGTTACCTAACATGACTGTTTTCTAAATGAAATTGCTGCATATATTTCTCCCAGGCTTACCTGAAAAAAGAAATTGTTAAGTCCTTACTAAGAACACCATTTTATGTGCTTTCACTGTTAGATGCAGAACAGTGTGTTCAGTGCCAAGATGATCATTACACCAACATGGAGCAAACAAAATGTCTTCAAAGAGCTGTAAGTTTCCTGGCTTATGAAGACCCTTTGGGGATGGCTCTGGCCTGCATAGCCCTGGGCTTCTCTGCACTTACAGCTCTTATTCTTGGCATCTTTGTGAAACACCTAAGATACTCCTATTGTGAAAGCTAATAACCGTACTCTCAGCTACATCCTGCTCATCTCCCTCACCTTGTGTTTCCTCTGTTCCTTGCTATTCATTGGACATCCCAACACAGCTACCTGCATCTTACAGCAGATCACATTTGGAGTTGTGTTCAGTGTGGCTGTGTCCACTGTCTTGGCCAAGACAGTCACAGTGATTTTAGCCTTCAAGCTCACTACTCCAGGAAGAAGAATGAGAATGAGTCTGTTATCAGGGACACCTAACATCATAATTCCCACATGTACCCTGACCCAACTCATTCTCTGTGGATTCTGGCTGGGAACATTTCCCCCATTTATTGACAAAGATCTACACTCTGAACATGGCCACATCATCATCTTCTGCAACAAGGGTTCAGTTACTGCCTTCTACTGTGTCCTGGATACCTGGGCTCTCTGGCCCTGGGGAGCTTCACTGTGGCTTTCCTGGCCAGGAACCTTCCTGACACTTTCAATGAAGCCAAATTCCTGACATTCAGCATGCTGGTGTTCTGCAGTGTGTGGGTCACCTTCCTGCCTGTCTACCATAGCACCAAGGGGAAGGTCATGGTGGCTGTGGAGGTCTTTTCCATCTTGACTTCCAGTGTAGGGCTGCTTGGGTGTATCTTCATACCCAAATGCTACATCATTTTGTTAAGACCAGACAGAAATTCTCTTCAAGAATTCCGAGATAAAATACATTTCTGAATCCATACATGTTCATATTTCAACTTGTACCTGTAAACTTAGAGCCTGAATATCACAAATGCAGTATCTACAAACTTCAGGTGGTAACATAGTCTGTCCTATATACCCATGTATCTTACTTGTGCACTGTTGTTCAAAATCTTTGCACTCTCTATATTTGGAATCATTTATCATACATTGAATTAGCAAAAACCCACTAGAGAAGGTTGTTGGACATAAAAGATGGGTGTTAAATCTTCTTGAGAAAGTGATGAATGTTAAGTGACAGGAGGAAATGCAAGATGCTTCCCTCAATGGTATAATTACTGCAGTAAGATTCTTTCTTCACCAAGAACTCAGGTACATGACAACAAAGTTAAGCCAGAGGAAACACAGTGGGCCACTTATGGGGAAAATCTTGAAAATAGAAGGGAGTGTGGAAGGGCTGAGAAAGAGTAATAATGGGAAGAGAGGGATCAGATTGGGAATTAAGGTGTGAAACATAAGTTTACTATGTTCATGTATAATACATAAAAAAGAATAATAACAAAAATACACATAAAACCTCAGGATAATCCTCTGCACACAAAAGTACTCATAATAAATTCAGATCCTATCATTCAGAGTGAGGTAAACAGGTGACTAACAAAATGTCATTGAAGTTTGAATCGAAATTCAGGATGCTGCACATCAGAAAAGATGTTCTCTAAGATTTTTACTTCAGTAAAGCCTAAATAGTAGGCCCCTTGATGATAAATATGAAATTTTTAGACAGGAAGAACACAGAACAACAAGGAAGGGCTTGGTAAACTAAGAAAAGATCAGCATTGCACATTGTTGAATGACCTCCTAGGGGTCAAGAAGCTGAGGAAAGTGTTACTATGTGAGCTGAGGCTCTGAGAGTGCATTTAATCTAAATGGTAAGGCCAGAGTCTGAGAAAAGATACTTGTGCTCAGAAGGTTCAGACCTTTTAAGGTCATTAAATATTATGTGAAAAGAGACACCATTGAGGTATTGGTAGTATGAGAAATTAGTTGCTAATATAACCCACTAATTATGTGTATTATATCCGAAAGGAACCTCTTCCATCTGAGCACATTTTTTAACTTTTTTTATTATTATTTCCCCTCATACAAACTTAGAAGGTACACCGGTTCCCTCCCTCCCTCCTCCTTCCCCCGACCCCCCCTGCTCCCCCTCCCCTTACCCCTCCCTCCCCATCCCTGAGTGCCTCCTCCCCAATCCCCGGAGAATCCTTTAATGTGCATGCCAGACTCTCCTCTAGGTCCTCCTCTCCAATGACATACAAGGACCCAGTGGCATTTCCCTGAACCCTGTCCTGTGTTCCCCATAAGCATAGGAACACTACTGCGGCTGTCAATCCCTCGCCTCCAAGGATCTTGGTGCCTTTATCAAATGTTAGACTTTGTGGGGTCAATAGTGTGTTGGACATTGCGTGGGGCATGCAAAGTCCAATTATGATTGTTTTGGCCCTAACTTGTGTGGAGTATCTTGCATATCATTTGAGCACATTTATTAAAACATCAATTATTAGCATCATACTGGCATCACATTGAAAGTACTCTAATTGTTGTGAATTACTCCTTCAGTCTGTATGTGACTTGTCACTTTGAAGTTTAGGATAATTAATGTGTGCCTCTCAATGTGACTGTGCTGAAGCATGAACTCCATCAGTGAATCCTAGAGATTGTTAATAGTTCCTCCCTTCACTCGGGATTCATTTCTGAGCACACATTATGCCTTGGCACATATTCACATTGATGCGATCACATTCATCCTAAACACAGAACCTTAGGCAGCATCACAAATTCTATGAAACTCATAGTTCACAGTCCCAATTGTTATGTGACATGTGATGAGATGCCTAGACAGCAGAAGCCTGTTGGTGGCGACAGTGGAGGTCATGGTCTTGCTGAAGTGCAACTGGGAAGGAGGAAGAGCCCAGGAAGAGGAGCTGAGTAAGAGCGAACAACATGCACATCATGGGTTCTGCAGGATGGCCTCACCTCCTTGGAGTGTTAGCATATGAAGTTCCTTATGAGCTGATGTTCATGGATTCGCTGACATCTCCCTTCCTGATGTGTAGACTATCATTAAGCAAGTATTGATGTGTAGAGGATCAAATCATGAATGAAAAATTTAAGAAGGAGAGAACAGAGATGACTGGGGCCTAGCATGAGTGAGGACCTGGATTCCATCTCTTTATTACAAAACTTATTACAAAAATGAAGTCAGGTACAGAGATATACAAAGCATTAAGTCATTAAGCAAGGCATGTTCATCTAGTGTAGGATGAAGACCTCTGTCTTCTGTCTCCCAACCATGGAAAATGAATGAAAAAAAAAAAGAAATTATGGAGTATTTCATGAGTTTGGACAGTATTGTTACACAATTTTTCACATTCTGAATGGAATGTCAGCTTTTTCCTCTGCAAAGTAAACCAAACTCCTTTTGCTGATCTGTCTGCCTGCCCAGCGCACATACTCCCAGTCACTCTGTGTCTCAGGTAACCCCCACCAGCCCATCCAGCACCTCCCCCAGCCAGCCTGAGCATCATCCAGCCTGCCTGGGGTTGGCTAGAACTCTAGCCTACCCCCTGGGTCCCAGGTTGAATTGCACAGCCCTTCATGCCACCAGCCCTTTTGCTGGTCGGTCCACCTGCCTGCCTAGCCCAGATGCTCCCGGTAACTCTGCATCTCAGGTAACTCCCACCAGCATGACATCCACAACACAACAAACAACAGAAAATACATTAACTCCTGGAAACTTAACAATATGGTGCTGAATGAGAATTGGATTCAGGAAGAAATTAAAAAGGAAATTCAAGATTTCCTGAACGATATTGAAAATACAACTTACCAAAATCTTTGGGACACAATGAAAGCTGTCCTAAGAGGTAAGTGCATAGCTCTTAATGCCTACATCAGAAAATGGAAACATCAGAAATAAATAACTTAACAATGCAGCTTAAAGCTTTAGAGACACTAAAGCAATCTGATCACAAAAGCAGTAGAAGAGAGGAGATCAACAAAACGAGGGGAGCAATATCTGAAATTGAGATAAGGAAAATGATACAGAGAATCAAACAGTCAAAAAGTTGGTTCTTTGAAAAAAATCAATAAGATTGATAGACCTCTAGATAAATTAACCAAAAGCAAGAGAATGAAAACTCAAATTAACAAAATTAGAAATGAAAATGGAGTTATCACTACTGATACTCAAAAAATTCAGAGTATTATAATGTCTTATTTCAAAACTTATGTTCTGTGAAATTTGACAACACAAAAGAAATGGATGAATTCCTAAGTAAACACAACTTACCTAAATTGAATCAAGGAGTTTTGAATTATTTAAATAGTCCTATATCATATGAGGAAATCGATGAAGTAATCTCAAATCTGGATCATATGGATTCAGCACAGAGTTCTACCAGACATTTAAGGAGTTAATAACACCTATACTCCTTAAACTGTTCCATCAAATAGCAAAGGAATACTATCAAAGTCTTTCTCTGATTCTTTCTCTTTAATATCGTCTTAATCCCAAAAGATACATTTAAAAAAGAAAACTATAGGCCAATCTCTTTGATGAACACAGATGCAAAGATTCTTAATAAAGTCTTAGCAAATTGGATTATAAAACATATCAAAAAATTCATTCACAGGGATCAAGTAAGGTTTATCCCAGGTACAAAAGGTTGGTTCAACATACGCAAATCAATAAATGTAACAGACCATATAAACCAGTCCAAAATTCAAGACCACATGATACTCCCAATAGATGGAGAAAAAGTTTTTGACAAGATCCAACAGCCCTTTATGAGCAAAATCCTAGAGACAGATGGAATTGAAGGAACCTTTATCAATATAATAAAAGCTGTCTACAACAAGCCTACTACAAGGATTATACTTAATGGTGAAAAACTTGAAGCATTCCTGCTTCAATCAGGAACTAGACAGGCTATGCACTCTCACCACTTCTATTCAATACTGTACTTGAAGTTTTAGCTGAGGCCATAAGACAAGAAAGGGAAATAAAAGGGATTCACATTGGCAAGGAAGAATCAAGTTATCTCTGTCTGCAGATGACATGATCTTATACCTGAATGATCCCAAAAATTCCACCAGGAAACTCCTGGAACTAATAGAGAAGTTCAGCAGGGTGGCAGGATACTAAATAAATATACAAAAATCAGTGGTCTTCCTATATACCCAGAATGAAAGTAATAAAAAAGCCCTGAGAGAAACAATCCCATTCACTGTAGCCCCTAAAAAAATGAATTACCGTGTCATAAACTTAACCAAGGAAGTAAGAGACCTTTACAATGAAAACTTTAAAATCCTAAAGAAAGAAATTGCAGAAGACACCAGAAGGTTGAAAGACCTCCCATGTTCCTGGATTGGCAGAATTAATATCATAAAATTTATCATCCTACCAAAGGCAATATACAGATTCAATGTTATACCAATTAAAATCCCAAAGCAATTATTTAAAGAAGTTGACCAAACAATTCCAAAATTTATATGGAGGCACAAAAGACCCATGATAGCAAAAATAATCCTGAGTAAAAAAAAAAAACACTGCTGGAGGTATCACCATACAAAACCTTAGTCTATACTACAAATCCATAGTTGTAAAAACAGCCTTGTATTGGCTTCAAATAGACACACAGATCAATGGATAAGGATGGAAAACCCAGATATAAGCCCACACAGCTACAGCCAACTGATCTTTGACAAAGTGGCCCAAAAAAAGAAATGGAAAAAGAACAGCATCTTCAACAAATGGTGCTGGCAAAACTGGATATCCCCATGCAGTAAATTAAAACTGGACTTTTACTTGTCACCATGTACAAGAATTAATTCCAAATGGATCAAGGACCTCAATATGAGGCCAGAGACCATAAAAAGTATAGTTGAAAGCTTAGGGAACTCCTTTGAGCTGACTGGACTAGGCCAACACTTCTTAAACAGACATCCAACAGCACAGTCACTACAACCAACGCTCAACAGATGGGATCTTGTGAAATTGAAGAGCTTCTCTTCAGATAAAGAGATTGTAACTCAAACACAAAGACAACCCACAGAATGGGAGAAAATCTTCACTAACCACATATCTGATAGAGCTCTATTATCCAGAGTGCACAAAGAAGTCAGAAAACTAAACACCAACGAAACAAATGGCCCAATTAAAAAATGGGCCCTGGAACTTAAAAGAAACTTTACCAGGGACAAAATTAAATGTCTACCATGTATCTTTAAAACGCACCACACCCTTATCCATCACGGAAATGCAAACCAAGACCTCCCTGAGATATCATCTCACCCTGGTCAGGATGGCAAAAATCCACAATACAAACACCACCAAATGCTGGAGAAGATGTGCAGAGAGGGGAACTCTCCTACATTGCTGGTGGGAATGCAGGCTCATACAATCACTCTGGCGAGCCATCTGGCAATTTTTAAGGAAGTTAATGATTGAAATGCCATATAACCCTGCTATTCCACTTTTGGGAATAACCCCCCCAAACAGCAAAAATTCACCTCGATAGCACAAGCATGACCATGTTCATAGCAGCATTGTTTATAATAACAGTCATGGAATCAACCCAAATGTCCAACAGTTGACGAGTGGATAAAGAAAAGGTGGTACATTTATGCAATAGAATACTACTTGGCCATCAAAAATGATGAATTAATGAATTTTCCAGGAAATTCATGGAATTAGAAACAATTATATTGAGTGAAGTATCCCAGACACAGAAAATTAAGCACCATATGTATTCCCTAATAGGCGGATTCTAGTACCAAATCCACTTAGAGTCACACTCAAAGATAAATCTTTGTAATACAGTAATTGCAGATTATAAACAGGTGGGAAGAGGAAGGAGGGCCACACCAGAAAGAAGGAAAGAGGCGGGATCATGTTACAGGGTAGAAAATAAGCCACCATCAAGGACTGCAACCAAGTAATGAGACATCTGGTTAAGTTCACAGACTTTCTTTCCTGATCATTTGCAACTGATGGCATATGATCTCACCAGAAGGGGAGGGCATATAGTCTGGCAGATATAAAGTAACCATTTTGCAATGGGAGTCTGACCCCCCCACCATGGTCTCCTACTTTTATTCTATCTCCCTTTGAATATACTCTTATAATAAGACTCTATTTTAATAGTTTTTTTTTTTTATCTCTGGCCAGGTTTTGACATCCAATACCCATCAGGATGGAGCCAAGGGCATTGCAGAAGGAGCAAAACTGAAAAAAATCAACAAACCATAATTCAGAACATTAGAGACTCTATATCAACCACCTGGAACCAGCCCAGCCTAATCTCTCCCCATCCTGAAGCTCAGGGAAATTTGCGGAAGAGGGGGCGGTAAGATTGTAAGAGCACAAGGATAGAAGGAGTAATGATATGCAAGATACTCTACACAAGTTAGGGTCAAAGCAATCATAATAGGACTTTGCATGACATGTGCAATGAGCAACCCTATATTGACTCCTCAAAGTCTAGCATGGACTAAAGGTACTAGGATCTTTGGAGGCTAGGGATTAACAGCCACAATAGTGTTCCTATACTTATGGAAAACACAAGAAAGTGTTCTAGGAAATGCCACTGATTCCTTATACCTCATCAGAAAGGAGGGCCCAGAGGAAAGTTTGGCATCCACATTGGAGGATGCTCCAGGGATGGGGGGGAGGGAGCACTGGGAGATAGAGAGTGAGGTGGGGAAATGAAGGGGAAAAGGGGGGAGACAGCTAGGGGGTCCATGGAGGGGTGGAGGGAGGGAGGGGACCGGTGTACCTATTGAGTTTGTATGAGCGGGAATAAATAAAGAAATTTAAAAAATAAGCCAATCTCCACACAAGACAACATTGACCACACTGGCACCCATAAAGTCACACTTCAGTGACATCAACTGTATTTACTTGTGCATCTCCACAACATTGACTCTCTACAGAATTCTTTCCTCATGCCCAAGTAGGCTTTTCTGCTCTGTTGAAGCAAGGGAATTCCCAGACCCCCTTTCCAAATATGAGGAGGCCATCTTTCTTCTGGATCTGCATATTACAATGAGTGCTTCAGTATGCATTTTTTATTCTTTTAGAGTTCCATACATGAATACAGGGAATTTATATTTTTACATATTGATCCCCAATCTGATTCTTTTCCTTTCCTCATACAACCCTTTTGTCTCCTTCCAGTGTCCCCTCCATTCCCTGTTTTTCTGTATGTGTATGTATTGAGATTCTTCTGCATTTAGAGCTACACAGAACACAAATAGACAGAACCTGAAAGGAAATCACCCAATACACATGCTAATCAGAACACTAAATGTGAAAACTAAGATATTAAGAGCTGCAAAACAGAAAGACCAAGTCAAAATATAGAGGCAAAGCTATTAAAATATCAGCCAATTTTCAATGAAAATCTTAAGTACCAGAAGAGCCTGGGGAGACAGACTTCATTGACTAATAAACACAATGCCATACAGGTTATTGTATGCAGCAAAATACAAGTTTTGAAATTCATCCTTATTGATATTTCTGCCTCAGCTTTCACCTCTAAATGCCTGAACTTCATGGCAGATAACCTTGTAGTTAGTATGACCCAGCATCTTTAATCAGAAACAAATTGCTACTTAGAAGTTCTGGAAGAGGGACATCCTCAGTCTGGTCTTCACTGGTGTGCATACCAGCTTCCAATGTATAGTTTTAAACTCATTTGCAGAGAAGGGCCATGGATAGATGAACGTGAAGAAGGACCTGAGAAAGATAAGAATGGGGGTTGGGGATGTCTGGACCCATTATATACATGATGAACTTATCACAAAAGCAGAAAATTATTGAAAACATACATAGCACATATAAGGGTGATAAGGGAGCATGTATGAAGAAAGTATAATGTTGTACATGTTTGAAAAATTATGATGAAAGATATGCTAAATGTTAAATAAGGTAGAGCAGCAATGCCATTGAAAAGTAAAACTAAACTTGCTACTGCAGCACTCAGGGAGCAAAGTAATTTGCTGCACAGGAGTGTAAATAAGCAAACTGACTCCATCAGGAGGATGAGTAAAGTTGGAGTTCAGATCAGGCAGCATCAAAGGGAAAGGAGACATGAGTTCAATCCCCAAAAGCCCACATTGTGGAAGAGAACTGATGTTTGAAAATTATTATCAGACGTCCACTTCCCGCCATGGCATGCACAGCCTCTCTGTGTGTGTCTGTCCCTTTTCTCTGTCTCTTTCTCTCTCTCTCACATATGTATACATGTGTATATATATACGTATGTATACATATATATATATACACTTACCTATCACACACACAGACACATTCCCAAACCGCACATGGTATGTGTCTCTTTCATATCAGTGTTTCTCTCTCTCTTTCTTTTATAAATAAATAAATAAGAATTGGAGAAACTTGATTTGAGGTTGTATTCTCTACCTTAATCTATATTTAAGAGAGGAATTTCTTATATACAAGTTGGAATAAGAGCCAATTTCCAACTTATATAGATAAGTGTGAACATTGGAGAAAATCAGTGTGATGGATGGAAGATAGAAGATACTGATCCATGGAACCTGGTACATCAGGAGTAAATTAATGTTTAATAACCCAAAAATAATAATTTGTATTTTTGTTGATGTTGTGGTCTGACTGAGTGTTGTCATATTCAATATGATTCTCAGTTCTTTATTCGCATGCTGAATGTCTCTCCACTTAATGAGAAATGCATGAGGTCTTAGAAGATCGTGTTCATGTGACTGAAATGGAGGAGGATGTGGGCCACAGAGAGAATCAGCTCAGTGAATGCTGGGTGTGGGATGCTGGCCCTTGCCTGTCATGGGCAATGGACGACTAAGGTCACCCTGGCCTCCTTATGTGCTTATTCCATCATTTCTTTTGGTTTTTCTAGCTTAGTGAATTATAGATTTTCTAGAGAGATATAAGTACCAAAATGAAACTAGATGAAATAAATAATTTAAACCAAACATCAACCACTAACAGATTGAAGCAGCAATAAAATGTCTGCCAGTTTAAAAGAAGCATAGAGTGTGTTCAACATTACTATTGTAACCACTCAGTGTTACATGAGCAATGGGAGCATGATGAGTTGATCTTATTTATTATAAGTATTAATTATGTACTGTTTATTTTGGGGTTGTGAATTTGGCATGGTTTTTTTTTTTGTCAGTTACACTGTGAATCACATTGGGAATTGGGACTTGAAAAGCAGATTTATCATTAAAATTCTCCCAAATAATATGAGAACTAATATGTGAACATTTGAATATTTGTTGCCTGACCCACCATGGTACCCCCCAACAGCCTGAATGTCCATGTTGCTCCATATTGTGATAACATGGACAACTGATTGGTGAAGGCCCTGAACTCCTCTGGATGGCTTCCTGTGGTTTGGGCTCTGTGCACTCATACTTACTCAGTATCACAAGAGAATGAAAATCTGTCATTTAGCTCTGTCATAGAATATACAACATATGGAGATGAAAGCTCAATCAGAATAGTTATCTACATATTTATGTGGAAGTCTACATACTTATGTGGAAGTCCGTGTGCTTGGGGGATATCGAAGTGAAGGGAAGAGTGAAAGGTGGATATTGTTAAAATACACTTACACTCCTGTGAGACAGTGAAGGAATGAATAAATATTTTCTTTAATGTAACATAGAGTGGTGTGCAAAATCCAGGAAAACTAAAGTACACATTGGCACTTCACTGCTTTTCTATTGCCTTAAACTGAATCCTGTCAGAGTGTTGAGATTTTCTACCTGTCTTGTAGATGATTTCTAGGCTGAATGCTAAGTCCTCTTTGAATCTATCAATATTATAGTAGATCTTTACAGAGCAGTTGAGTGTACTCTCCTCCCAAGTTCATTGCATGTTTCCCCTATTAATTTGTTTCCTTCCTTTTTTTCAGTTATTGTTCTAGATAACAGTAATAGGAATGTGTTCCATTCTGACAAGCAGGTCTTGAGTCCAGTCATAGAGCTCTTGGCTGTCTCCCTGATACACCACTATTACTCTGATGGTCACCTTTTGAGCAAAAGAAACTTTTACAAGAACAAAAAGGCAACCTACAGAATGAGAGAATATCTTCACTAACCACACATCTGACAGAGGACTAATATATAGAGCACACAAAAAATTGAAAAAAAAAACACCTACAAAGAAACAACCCCGTTCAAAGTGGGCTATAAATTTAAAAAGAAACTTTTCACAAGATGAAATTACTATGTTTAACAAACATCTTTAAAATTGTTTCTACTTGCCTAGCCATTAACAATATGCAAATTCAAACCACCTTGAGATATTATCTCACATCATAAGAAAGCTACAGTCCCAAACAAAAGCAACAGCAAATGCTGGCATGGATGTGGGGGGACAAGGACTTTCACACATTTCTGATCCCCTTTGGAGATCAACATGAAGGTTCCAAAAAAAGTTAAAAATTGAAATACCATAACACCCAGCTATAGCACTACTGGAAATATTACCAGAGAATATTCTATCCTGAAATAGTCACATGTACAATCTTGTTCATACCAGATATTTTCACAATAGCAAACAAACAGAATTAATCTGGATGTTCAACAGTTGATTACAAGTTAATGAAAATATGATACATATATGGCAATGGAATACTACTAAATTGTCAAGAAAAATGACCTAATGAGGCATTATATTGAGTGAAGTGTTCCAGATGGGAAAAGAAGCCTTATGTTCTTCCTCATAAATGAATTCTAGCATTAGACCTTCATTTTTTAATTATCAAAGAGAAACTCTTACAACTCACACAAGCATAAAGGAATACATGCTGGGAGGTCATGAAGATGCCAAAAGAGCAAACTAAAGAACATGGGAAAGAAGCAAAATAAGACTTTAAGTAAGAAAAGTCTTTAAAAGCAGGGAAGTGTAAGAACAAGACACAGTAAGGAATGTGGTAGTCTCCAGGTAAACAACCACCTGTTTACTAACCTCTAACTCCACCCCTGAATGACAGGGAACACATGCCAGTAAACTAATCTAAACATCAGTGGAAGGGAAGAAAATTACCAATAGAGAGCATCAGATGTCTCAATACTAATCAATAACCCTGATAGTAAAGTACCATCTAAACTCTGTCATTTATTTTTATAGGAGAGAAATCTCAACACTCAAACAAGACTCACAAGACAGACTCTTGCAATGCAATTGCAGTGAAATAGACAACAATCAACCAGAGTGTAGAATATTAGCAACCCTATAATGCCAAATGAAAATCAAACAAATCAAATGCCCTCCCATCCAAAAGCTCAGGGAAATTTGTTGTAGAATACGGGGTAGTAAGATTGTAAGAGCCTGAAAGTGCAGAGGATAACTGCTGGCCAGGTCACACAGACACGACAGGATAACTGCATCCAAGATATCACTTGCCACGTCCTTATCCAACCATGCTATTTAGACAAGATCACAGCTTGGAGAAGATAGATTCAAGGAAACATCTTCTGGAAAAAGGGCATGGCATTATTTGAAATAAATAAGAGAAATAAGGAAAATATGGGAATTGTCAGGCCTTGGTGCTTCTGTCCAGTTCTGGCCTAAAGCCTGCTTGCTGGGGAATGTAACAGTAATGCCCATGGGCAGGTGCTAGGGTTTCCTCCCCATGTAATTTAAGTCTTGCCTCTAATAGGAGGAATCCTTCTGGGAATAGGGTGTGCCTCATATCTCTTCTTAGTTTTTTGGGGGACTAGGTTCCTGCTCCCTGAACTAGAGATATCAAGTAAATTTGCTCTGAGAGCCAAGCCTGTTTTTATTTTTTTTAATTTACAGTGTATTTTTTCCCACTCACACAAACTTGATAGGTACCCCATTCTCCTCCCTTCCTCCAACTCTCCCTGGATTCTCCCACTCCCTCCCCCATTTTCCCCTTCCTTTCTCCCCCTCCCTCCCTTTCTCCCAGAAACCCCACCCCCTATTCCTGGAACATCCTTTACTGTGCCTGTCAAACTTACCTCTGGGTACTCCTCTCTGATGAGGTGTAAGGATGCAGTAGCACTGCCTAGAGCTCTTTCTTGTGCTCCCCCTACATATAGGTACACTATTCTGGCTGTTAATCCCTTGATTCTAAGGATCCTAGTGCCTGTGATCCATGCTAGACTTTGGGGGGTCAATAATATGTTGGCCATAGCACAGGTCATGCAAAGTCCTATTATGATTACTTCAGCCCTAACTTGTGTGGAATATCTTGCATATCATTGCATCTCCCCAACATTAGGCTCTTACAATCTTATTGCCCCCTCTTCCGCAAATTTCCCTGAGCTTTAGGACGGGGAGAGATTAGGCTGGCCTGGTTCTGGGTGATTAATGTAAGGTCTCGGATGGTCTAAATTATGTTTTTTTTTCTTTTTATCTTTTTTCCAGTATTGCTGTTCCTACACCGCCCTTGTCTGCATCTAGATGGGTATTGGATGTCACCT
>JALPQD010000312.1:2941095-2971712 GCA_023101885.1 Typhlomys cinereus
GTTTACCTTTAAAAGTGACTTTTTTTTTCCCTTGAAGCTCTCAGCACCTTTTCTTTGTCTTGAATGTGGAGTGTTTTGACTATTATTTGCCATTGCAAGTTTCTATTTTGGTCACATCTGTTTGGGGTGCAGATTACCTCTTGTATTTGAATGGGCCTCTCATTCTTTAGATGAGGGAAATTTTCCTTGATGATAATTTAAAAAATTTCCTCAGGCATGGTAATTTGGGATTCTTGCTCTGGTATTCCATGAATATGCATGTTAGTCTCTTCAGGGTGTCCCTTAACTCTTGAAAATTTCTCTCAAGTATCTTTTTGGCTTTAACAACCTCTTCCATTGAGCTGGTTAATACCCACTTTGTCTTCAAGATCTGAAATTCTATTTTCTGCTTCATTAGTTCTGCTGATAAGACTCTCTGTTAAGTTCTGGGCTGAAGATAACTTGTCTTTTAGTTCAATTTCAACTCTGCCTGAGACTGTTTTAACTGCTCTATGCCTATTTTTGTTTCTTGAATTGTTTTTCTCAACTCCTCCAGGTGTCTGTTGTGTTCCTGTTCAAAGTGATTGATGCAGTTTTCCTGGGCCTGGCTTTGTTGGCTATTTTCTGTGAATTTGTTTTGGTTTGAATCTATCATTATGGGGTTAATTCTTTCGGTGGGAGATTTGCCTTCTTGAGTTTTGTTTCTCATGGATCTGCATTTTGACTTGGCCATTGTTGTTTTGTCTCTTAAGACCTTTCAGATTCTGTGTGTTTTTGGATGAACTGATCTAGTTGGTATTACTACTCTCTGGAAGTTATTACTAGTGTTTGCCTTTGAGTTGGGTATGTTTGTCTGTTGTTATTTCCTGGATGGGGGTATTAGTCTGTTACTACATCAATTAAGACAGGTTTAGTAGACAGGAGGTGAATATTAGTATGGTATTGCACTTTTATGATTTAGTACCTTGATGATATGTGAGGGTGAGTGGTAGAGTCCCTGAAGTTTTATATGATTTGGGGGTGGCTATATGGAAAAGTTAATCTACAGTGATTAATAATTGAAAGAAGCAGGATGGTAAAAAGGAGTTTAATTATCTTTGGGCTGGATGTGAAGAATCTCTCTCATGTGATAGGATGATTTTAGAGGACTTCAGATGTATAGCATTTGTTCCCTAGAGTTTTGCTTGGGTTTTCTTTAGACTCTGTTGAATTCTGAGGAGCAGTGTGTCCTCCCTGAGATGCAGGGTGACCAGGAGCAACCAGGGTGGGCTGGTGGCGAGCTGGTGGCGCACTTCACCTGGAACCTGGGGAGTGGCCTAGAGGCCCACCCTCCCCTGGGCAGACTGGATGCTGCTCAGGCTGGCCAGCGGGAAGAGCTGGGAAGGTTGGTGGGAGTTACCTGAGACACAGGGTCACCGGGAGCATCTAGGGCGGGTAGGCGGGTGGACCAGCAAAGGCCGCTTGGCGTTTTTACATTGGACATAGGGCTTGAATTCAGGATCTTTTGCTTGTGAGACAAATTCTTAACCCCTGAGCCATCTCTTCAGCCCCCTTTCTTCCTTCTTTGTATTTTTCTTTCTTTCTGCAGCTAGGGACTAAACCCAGGACCTTTTACCTTCTACTCAAGCTGTTCACCCACTCAACTAAGTATGGTGTCTTTGGGGCACAGCCCTAGGATGCTGAGGGTTTCATGAGTTCCGAATTGGCTCATCA
This sequence comes from Typhlomys cinereus, assembly GCA_023101885.1. Lineage (NCBI taxonomy): Eukaryota > Metazoa > Chordata > Mammalia > Rodentia > Platacanthomyidae > Typhlomys > Typhlomys cinereus. The sequence continues at coordinate 2,942,788 of JALPQD010000312.1, forward strand.
CTTACTGTGTGACTGAGGATGGCAACAAACTTCTGATCCTTCTGCCTCTAACTCTCTGATGCTGGGGCCACAGGTGTGAGTCACTGAATCAAGCAGGATAGACATTCCCAAGTCTTGGTTGTGCTGAAGCAAAAACAGCTCTAAACTCAGTGTAAACAAGAGATGTTTTATTCTAACCCAAATCTGAGGACCTCCATAGCCCAGGAGCAAGGAATCAGATTGCCCCCAACAATATAGTCTACCATGCAAGTACTCACATGAGAGTTATTACTTGCAGAAGAAAGAAAGTCAGAAATCAACCAACTTGCCATACAAGTGCTATGGCCACAGGAAGAGGAAGGGTCCCAGCAAAGCAGGTGACACTGCAGGGAGAGGGGGAATGCTCTTCTATAGTTTCAATGTTATCTGTGATCTATGGTTTCAGCTCTCAACCTGATAACCAGGAGCTGATTACAGGCATGTGCCACCACAACCTGGTTTACTTTATCTATTTGATGATGATGAAGATGATGATGATGATGATAATGATGGTGACTTTTTCTGTTAAGACAGTTTTTAGTAGCCCAAGCTCTTCTCCAATTCACCATGTAGCCAAGGATGGCCTTGAACTCCTGATCCTCCCACTTCCACTTTCCTCCTGTATTGGGATTCCATCCACACCTTCCATACCCTACTTCTGAGTTCAGCTTTCTGCACTCCACAAGTGTATGGGATTCCTGGCACCTGAGGCTATTTTCTGCATGCATGGGTAGAATTTGGGGGTTTAGAACCTGTTCTCCATGATGCTTGAGACCCATGTGCACTTCATGGTCCTGAGAGCCTACACCCCTCAGTGGTTTTTCCCTGAGTCACCTCAGCAGATGGGCATCATCCAGGGACACACCTGCATTTTCAACCCTGATTTTGGCCATTTCTGACACAAAACAACCTTCCTTCTTGTCCCCAGCTCAGGGCTGGCTTGCAGGCCAGAACCTCCCCTGTTCACCTAAAACAGAACTTTTTACTGCTTCCTCCCCCACCCACATAGTTAGGGTCTATCTTCCTACGGCTGATTTTCATTGACCCTGAGGGGTTACACTGCCAGTTTTTTCAACCCTAATTTTATTTTTCTTTTTCTTTTTCTTTCTTTCTTTTTAAGAAGTAGGGTACTGCTGAGTTGGGGGGAGGGAGTCCATCCACAGCTGCTGTTCAAAGGAACCATCAAGTCTCACCCTAGTAGACATTGACACGTTGTGTCTGCCCAAGAGCAGTTGCCAAAACACTGCTCAAAGACCTCTGTCTGCTCTGGAGCCCTCTGGAGATTCTTAAAGAAATTAAAGATTGAAATGCCATATGACCCTGCTATTCCACTTTTGGGAATAACCCCCCATACAGCAGAGGTTCACCTCGATAGCACAAGCACGACCATGTTCATAGCAGCACTGTTTACAATAGCAAAGTCATGGAATCAGCCCAAATGTCCAACAGTTGACGAGTGGATAAGGAAACTGTGGTACATCTATACAATGGAGTACTACTCAGCCATCAAAAATGATGAATTACTGGAATTTGCCGGGAAATGGATGTCATTAGAAACAATTATATTAAGTGAAGTATCCCAAACCCAGAAAATTAAGCGCCGTATGTACTCCCTAATAGGTGGCTTCTAGTACCAAACCCACCCAGCCCACCTAGAGACAGTAATTCCAAGGATTATGAACAGGAGGGATGGGGTAGGAGGGCCACACCAGAAACAAAGAAGGAGAGAAGGGACCATGTTACAGCAGGGAAAATAGGCCTCCACCAAGGACCCAAATAAGTAATGAGACATCTGATTAAGTTCACAGACTTTTGTTCCTGATCATTTACTACTGAGGGGGAGTGATCTCACCAGAAGAGGAGGGCATATGTCTGGCAGATAAAAAGGAACAATTTTGCAAATGGGTGATAGACCCCTCCCTCACTGTGGTTTCCCACTTTTATTACATCTACCTTTGAATGTGCTTTTATCACAAGACTCTAACAGCTTTTTGTCTCTGGCCAGGGGGTAACATACAATGCCCACCAGGATGGAGTGAAGGGCATTGCAGGAGCAGCAAAACTGCAAAAGAAAATCAACAAACCACAATCCAGAACTTCAGAGACTCTATATCAACCACCTAGAACTAGGCCAGCTTAGTCTCTCCCCATCTTGAAGCTCAGGGAAATTTGCAGAAGAGGGGGTGGTAAGAGTGTAAGAGCATAAGGATGGGAGGAGCAATGATATGTAAGATACTCTATACTAGTTAGGGCTGAAGCAATCATAATTGGACTTTGCATGCCCTGCTCATTGTCCAACACACTGTTGACCTCACAAAGTCTAGCATCTGCTAAAGGCACCAAGATCCTTGGAGGCAAGGGATTGACAGCCACAGTAGTGTTCCTATACCTAAGGGGAACACGGGAAAGGGTTCGGGAAAGGCCACTGGGTCCTTGTACGTCATCGGAGAGGAGGGCCCAGAGGAAAATCAGTCATGCACAAGAAAGGACTCTCTGGGAATTGGGGTGGGAGGCACTGGGGGATGGGGAGGGAGAGGGGTGGGGAGGGGGAGCAGGGGGTACGGGGGGAGGAGGAGGGAGGGAGGGAACTGGTGTACCTAATAAGTTTGTATGAGCTGAAAAAAAAAAAAGTTCAGGTCAGCAAGGATATCAAAACAGGAATAAAGGCCAGATTGCCCTGTGTCTGAAAAGAAATTAGGAAACTAACTGGTTAAGAATAGTAGATTATGCAAGATTCTCAACAATAGTTGGGGCCAAAGCAATCATAATGGGACTTTGCATGCCCTGCGCAATGTCCAGCGCACTGTTGCCCTCATAAAGTCTAGCATCTGTTAAGGGCACCGAGACCCCTGGAGGCAAGGGATTGACAGCCATAGTAGTGATCTTATGCTTAAGGGGAACAAGAGAAAGGGCTTATGGAAATGCCACTGGGTCCTTATATGTCATCGGAGAGGAGGACCCAGTGGAGAGTTAGGCGTACACAATAAAGGACTCTCTGGGAATTGGGGGGGAGGCACTGGGGGAAGGGGAAGGGGAGGAGGGAGTTCGGGGGGAGGAGGGGGGAGGGAGGGAACTGGTAAAAAATTTTACAATGTATAATCAAATTTTTAATAAAAAAAAATTAAAACTCAAAATCTGTAGGAAAAGGAACTGGACTAAGAACATCCAGGGGGAACTTGAAGTCATTTTATGTGACTGTTATCATCAAATACAACTCTTTTGGGTTAATAGTAAGACTATGGCTTGCCTAGAGATGCTTGGTGGGAGATAATTACCAGAAAGTGGAAATGAGATAATTTTGCTCATAAATGAATTTTGGGAGAGTTGAACAATGTCTGTCCATTGAAGATATGATTTGGTATCACCTGTGAATACTAAGGCAAAGTAATGACAAAAAACTATCTATCTTGAAATAAAACTACCTTGATTTCCTCTAAAAAAAAAAAAAGAATAGTAGATTATTTAGTTTGCCAAACTGGAGAGAAAGAGGCTCTATCTTTTTGTCCCATTGCTAGAATTTGATAGCAAAGAAAACACAAAGTCGGAGGAAATTATGTGCACATGTGTGTGCCATGCTGATTGTGAGTGAAGCCGGCAGAACTCTTGAAATCTTCCTCTGTAGCCACTTCCTCCTCTGGAGGCGCCAGGTTCTGCTTCCCAGGCCCCAGCATGGGACTGGAAGGATTTTTATTCTTTGATGATCATTGTTTCAATAGTGTAACCAAGGAGAAGGGCACTGTGTTACTCCTTAGAGAGTCCCTGTCTCCTGCCCATGACTGCAGGGTGGTCAGAGGTGAGAGGGAACCCATGGTCATCAGAGACAACCTGCTCCTGATTTAAGGTTTCAGTCACTTGATTGCACATGAAGGGAATAAATATTATCAGGATTTATTTAGACTTGTCAACCTATGTTTAAAAAAGATTAGAGATCAGGGGCTAGAGAGAGATGGCTGAGGGGTTAATCCTCTGCCTCACAAGCAGAAGGACCTGAGTTCTGATCCAGATCCCACATAAAAATGTCAAGCAGATATGTTGGGGACCTGCATCTCTGGCTCTGAAAAGCAGAGCCTGGGAAGTCCCAGAGCAAAGCAGTAAGGAGGTCGAGCAATCCAGGATGATTCTTGAAGTCATCTTTAGCCCTTCACATGCACATATAGTGCCTTCTGATACATATAGAAAACACACACGCACACAGAAATACCTGCATCTAGAGGCACTGCACATGTGACTGCTGTATCTCATGAACATCAATGGTGGAAGAGAGGAAATAGCATTATTCTACACTCAGTGTTCTGATCTGTGAATCGCTGAATGATTAATAACCTGACAAACCACACTGCCTGCCAAAACCCTGAATTTCATCTGTGTGCTCACAACATGAAGGCCTCTCCTGGGTTCTTCTCCAGGTGCACACAGTGTGGACGCCTCCGTGGGCTGGGCTCCATATGCTCACAAGGTACATGGCCTCCTGTGTGCTCACAAGTGGGATGGTCTCTTAGGGGCTGGGGCTCCATGTGCCTACAATGTGGTCGGCCTCTGTGGGCCAGGGATGCGTGTGCTAATGATGAATATAGACTTGGAGGCTGGTGCTCTGTGTGTTAACACCATGAACTTGTCTCAGAGAAGATGGACAAAATTTCCATTCTCCAATTTTGTCATGTTTTCTTAACCATGTGGAATAGGGAGCTCAATAATAACTACCTACATCTTTATTCTATTCTTTTATTGCTTACACATCATTTTATATTTTCCAATTTTAAAAATTAGGACATAAAGGTAGGAGGTGGACATGCTAAGAAAATGTCCAGGGGAAGCAGGAGGGAGAAGGGTAGATATGATCAAAATGCATTGTCTACACATATGAGATGATAAACAGAAAATAAGAACAAAATTAATTTATTACAAAAGATACTAATAAAAAATAAAAATAAATAAATAAATCAGCAATGGGGCTGGGATGCAGGTCAGTTGGCACACCTTTAGGACTCTACAGGTACATACAGTGTCCTCTAATATACATAGACCCCCTTGCATGGAGGTGAGAGGGTCACAAGATCGAGGTCCTCCTCTTTCTGTAGAGAATCAGAGGCCTGCCTGGAATACATAAGACTCAAAAAAAATTTCAGGTGTTTATTCAGAGCAGCCCTGTGGTGGGAACAGTACCAAGGGGTGTGCACAGAGGGAATGAGAAAGTTCTCAGGACAAAAACTGATCATATCAGCACCTGTTGGCCACAGTAGTTAATGACAGCATGGTATCTCTCTGAGGCTGAGCAGACAGGCGTCCTCCAGAAGCTTGTGGTCTGACAGCTGCTCGTGACACTGTCAAGCCGTCATGCACAGGAACTCTTGCTTATCACAGCTGCATGTTTAGGTAACAGCAGTACAAGTTCAAGGTCATCTTTGGCTATATAGCAAGTTTGAGGCCAGCCTGAGCTACAGGAGACCCTGCCTCAAACAAAAGAAACCTCAACTAAAGGGGGAGACCTTGTTTCCTTACATTCTTGCCTTCCAACTTTGCTGTGGCCATCAGACTTGACACAAGGGATGAGATTTTTGAGAAGTTTCACATTTCTCTCCAGGATTGTGTACTCTTTTTTTTAATTTGTGTGTGTGGGGGGTGGGTATATGCAAGGGGGTCTATGTATATTATAGGACACTGTATGTACCTGTAGAGTCCTAAAGGTGACATTGGGAATCATCTTGGATGGTGCTACCTCCTCTGGTGTTTCTCAGGCTCCATCTTGCAGGGCTGAAAATGGAGGCTGCTGCCATTTCCATCTGGCATTTTTACATAGGATTTGGGATCCAAACTCAGGACCTTATGCTTCTGAGGGAGAGGCTTAACTCTTGATCCATCTGTTATAGTTCAGCACAGGTGTCAACTTGACAGTTGAGGGTTTGAGCTCTGGACACATTTGTAGAGAATTAGAGGTTGAGTTAAGCCCAGAGCAAACCTGCAGGAGATTGTCTAGGTGCTGGGAAGGCCCAGCCCATGGTGGGTGGATTAGGCACTAGAATAAAATCACAGAGGTGGTTGAGAGGGTTGACATCCTTCTGTATACTTTGCCACACATACTGGTCTGGCAAGTAAGGATTGTCTGTCTCTCAGCCATTATGTAGAGATGGTGTGACCGTGCTGTCTCAGGATGCCTGAATTGAACCGTCCTCTTGTCTTGGCAGCTGGCTGAGTTCTCCCTGTGTTGATACCAGGTCCTTACAGTGAGTTCCATTGCTTCAAAGCCATCTGTGGAACAGCGGCACAGGCCACACCCATTCTCTCCTGTTGCCTTTACTCTGTGGCTGAGCCCTCGCCAGCAGCTCACTCTTCAGCTGTGGTGCTTCAGAAATTATGAATGAGCATTTCAACACTTGTCCATGTGCCACAAGAATGGTGCAGTGTAAGGGTGCTTTCCATAAGCCTGAAGACTGAACTTCAGTTCCCATTACCCACAAGTTGTCCTCTGACTTTCAAACTTACTTCCATGTCAGGTATAAGCACCAAGGTGTTGTTCTGCCCATTAGCAAATACTGAGGGGTGTGATACTATTGCTGTTTGGTTTGGAGTTTAAGTTTTGAGGAAGAGAAAGCTGACACAGGGAGAGAGAGAGAGAGAGAGAGAGAGAGAGAGAGAGAGAGAGAGAGAGAGAAACAGGGGAACACATATATACCATGACACACAGGTAGAGATCAGAAGACATTTATTCCTTCCACTATGTGCACCATGTGGGCTTCCAAAGACTGAATTCCAGTTGCCGGGTTTGTGAGCAGGTGCCTTGTCACTGAGCCATTTTGCTCTGAAGGCTGAGTTTTCTTTGTTCTTTTCTTGTCTTTCTTTTTTCTATTATTTTCTTTGTTTTTCTTTTCTTTTCCTTCTTTCTTTCTTTTTCTTGATGAATTGGGATACTAACCCATGGCCTTGCCTATGTTACCCAAGTATTCTATCACTGAGCTACATTCTTAGTCTTAAGGTCATTTTCCAAAGTCTTCTAGACTCTTAACTTTTAAAGAATATTGTGGTGATAAACAATGAGAAGCAAGGGTCCAGATTGAGAGTGAATATGGAAAGACAGAGAAATAGATCAGAAGGCTGACCGGCTTTGCTCTAGAGTTCCATGTCTGCCAGGAGTTGAGCTCTCAGTGAGGGGCATGGCTTTCCACTGCAGTGGGTCAGCTGTGAGAGGATGTCATGTTAAATCAATGGAGTGCAGATGGCTCAGGGTTGACGAGTTCAAGCCCATGTTTAAGTATTGACAGGCAATGAGGGCAAATAAGGAAAACATACGAGCTTCTGCTGAACCAGAGTCAGCCTGGAACAAAATAGACTTCAGTGTACAAGGAAGGTGTTATGGTTGCATTTTGCTGTCAACTTGACAGTTGCAGACTGTTCAGGGTCCAACTGTGGAAGGTTAATGGTTGAAATGGCCCCTGAACAAGTCTTCAGGTACTTAATTGATTGCTGTGGAAAACCTAGGCTATAGTGGTTGGAACTTTTCCGTGGTGGACCAGATAATAGTATGTGCAAGGAGGAGGGCCTTGCTCTTCCCTTATCTGTCCACTTGCTGTGGAGTCTTCTCTGAGTGCTTTTTAGAGCATCGTAGCTTTCTTTGTTGCTGTTACTGCTGCCCCCATTTTTGGCTGACAAGGAGCTTCACCTTTTCCACCACATTGTTCCTGTTCCTGCTGCCTTCAGAGCCTGGTCTCTAGGCCTTCCTGTTGTTCACTGTTCATCGCTAATGTCAAAGCCCAGTTGTTCTTCACCAAGGTTGGAAACCAGCGTCTTTGACCCTCCAGAGAAGTAAAGGTTTGAGAACTTTCTGGGATCTTTTGTCTTTGTGGAATATTCCAGTTAAGAATAGGGAGGCTGGTGGGAGGCTACTTTGAAAGACACTATTTTTATTGTGAGTTATTTAATAAACTTATTTTTATATAACATTCAATAGATTCTGTTTCTTTAGAGAACTCTGAATAATACAGAAAGCAGACAAGAAAGGAAATGAGCAAAGTTTTATGACCAGGAAGAAAACAGCCTAAGAACAGTGAGGATGTTTCAGTGTGATGCACTAGACTCAATGGGAGGAGCATCCTAGGGGAGACCTACAGGAAAAGTCATGGCCCAGCACTGTGGGGACAGGGGGTGGAAGAAGGAGAGGCCACATCCAGGAAGTCTTGTTACATTCAGAGAGTTCATCAACCAAGTTTGTTTAAAAATTTGTTATTTCCTTTCTAGGTTAGCATACAGAGTAATGAGCTTCAAGACGGCATGTTCATGTGTGTTCCATTTAGTTTGGTGGATTAATCTCCCCTCAGCCACCATCCTCCCCCTCTCTGTCTCCTGTTCACATCTGGCTTGTCCTTTTCTTCCCACAACTCTTTGGCCCCCTCCCTCCAGTACATATTCCTATTCTCACATGATCCTCTGCCTAGTTTCAAGACATTCAGTCTGACATGGCTGGATATGTTGATTGGTTTGAGCAGCATGGGAATGTGGCTTCTCAAGATGAACTCATGAATCTCTGTGATGTCAAGCCTTGGAGGGCAGAATCTTGGAAATCCCAGAGGGAAGCATAGAGATAGAGCAATCCAGGATGATTTCTGAAGTCACTTTGGACCTCCACAGGCACACAGACTCAAATGCCCTCTTACACAAACACACACACACACACACACACACACACACACACTTGCACATACACACAAAAAATAAATAAATAACACAGCAGGGTGTGTCGCTTACTCCTGTCATCTCAGCAGGATGAGGGTTCAAAGCCAGCTACAAAGCTTGTTCTAAGCTGGCCCAGACCCTGACACCTGCAGCTGAGGTGTGGGGTCCTCCACACCTCAGCACTTGGGAAATAGCAAGAAAGGGATGTAGAGTGTAGGGGCTCTTACCAAAGCTCCCCCCACCTCAGGCTGATGGGGATGTAAAGTCACACCAAAACCAGCACATAATGTACAAAGGAGATTTATTACCAAGCAGGCAGGGGAGAAGGAGGATGGCAAGCAGCAAGCAGCAAGCTGCATGGCAGATTTATTGTCAAGGAGGCAGGAGGACAAATCAGCAAGCAGCAGTGGCATGGCTGTCTCTAAAGCAGCAGTGAAAATCTAATTCTGTGTTCTTGTAGGGCATGGGCAGGTGAGCATAGAGCAGGGGCATGTGCAGGGATGAGGGAGGGGGGCTTCTCTCCGGGTGGGTGAAAAAAGTCCTTGGGAGAATGTGCCAGTTTCTCTTAGTTGCAGGTGGACTGGGGGCTGTGGAGAAAGCTGCAGCAGGCTGGGGGCTGTGAAGCTGTCCTTGGCAGAGTGGCAGATGGGCTGCCCCGTCTAGGCTGGCTGAGGACTGGAAAAAGCCCTTGTCTGGATGTGCACAGGAGGCAGCTTGAGCCACTCTGTGTTTAACATGCCTAACATCTAACAGAGGAGAGATGAGAACATCTCTAGGGCCTCAGCGTGATCTGGGAGCCAGTACTCTGGAGCCCAAAAAGGGGAAAATAGGCCCTTTAAAAGAGATGTGAAAGGTGTGGATGTGATGGGTAGTGGAGGAGTCGAAGAAGACGAACTCCCCATGGTCAAGATCCACGCAGATGTCCACTCTCTGAGGACTGACTAAGAGATTCTCCAAGGCACCTTCCTGAGTAAAGGGATGGAATCCTGAGGATGAGAATGTAATGGCCCAAAAGTAGAATCTGGACTCATCCTGGAGGAAGCTGGAGCTAGGAGGTACCTCCGAAGACACACCCACCACAAAGGAACCACTCTCAGATCTCTGCAGCTCCACCTCCCAGATGCACCTATCAGACCTCAGGGCTGGGGAGCCCAGCACTCTTCAGACTGGAAAGAGATTCAAGTGTGCTTGCTTAATATAGTCGCCCCCACAGGCTGCAGCCAGCCTCACCGTCTTGAGATCCTGAGAAACAACGTCATGCCCTTCAGCAGTGTCCACATCCAGGGTCATGGGTCAATGGTCAGATAAAGAAGAGTCTGGGGTCAAGTTCTCAGATCTCATGTTTGGAACCTTGCTGGGTGCAGTTGTAAGGGGCTTATCGCTGGAGTCACACCCTGAGCCTTGTGGAGTCCTGGCCCTGCCTGGCCTTAAAATTTCTTTTTTTTTTTTCTTTTCTCAGATAGTCTCAAGCCCCCTCCCCCAACCTGTGTAGCTGGATAGATTTGTCTTCCCTCTTCCTGCCTTCACCTCCAAGGTCAGGACCCCTGGTGTTCTCCCCCTCATCCCACTCTCTGTTCCAAGCAGGAGTGTCTGTGTGCAGGCTCCTCCCTGAGGTGGGCGGCTCTGGCATGTTGCTCTCTAACAAGCACCCTAGGGATTGAAGAGAGAAAACAAATCTTGTTCTTCAAAAGCAGAAGCTGCAAACATCAGGGTCCACACAGCAGCCATCAGTGACTCAGGTGGGAAGTACGGAAGCTTTGGTTTTTCAGTGATAGGCGAAGGGGTCTTACCCTGGTTGGTAGTGCTGGGACTGTACAGGCTAAACACTCTGCAGACCATGGGTCAAGAGATTCAAGACCACCCCTCCTCAACCTCCAGGAGCCCCTCCTGAACTGAAGGGCCGCCCTGGATGGTTGGAATGCTTGAGGGAGCTTCCACCTTCTCTGTACATGAGTTTGTTTCCTGTGCTGTCAGGAGATGGTCTCACATGTAGCCCTGGCTATCCTGAGACTCATGACCACTAACTGTGACTACTGACCTCTAGCTGTGGTGGTCCTCTTGCAGCTGCCCTAGGCTCAGTGCTGGGGAAGTGAGCTCCAATGCTCTCTCCTTCACTTCCTCATCACAGGACCTAGGAGATGCGCCCCTCCTCCCGGAGCTCAGGGAGCCACAGAACAAGCAGCTGGCAGCACCCTGCCTTGGAGGTGAGTCCTAGGGTTGGAGGTTAGATGTGGTTTGCCAGGCAAACCGAGGGAAATGACTTTTAAGGGGCAGAAAAATAGTTTGGCTCATAAGGTACTTGCTCACAGATGGGACAATGTAAGTTTTATTTCTGGAAGCTCACATGGTGGAAGGACAAAACTGATTCTGAAAACTGCCCTCTGAATTCTACATATGTGTGATAGCATGTACATGTGTTCTCTCTCTCTCTCTCTCTCTCCCTGAATAAAATGTACTTTAAAATATTTTTATTTATGTGTGAGAATGTTAGAAAGAGAGAGAGAGAGAGAGAGAGAAAGAGAGAGAGAGAGAGAGAGAGAGAGAGAGAGACAGACAGCACATGCATTCCATGGCACATGGGTGGAGGTCAGAGGTTCTCTCCTTCTGTCATGTGCTCTCTCGATATTGAACACACGTTGCCAGTTTGTAAGCAGGTGCCTTACCTGCTGAGCTATTGCTCCAATCCAAAAATAACATAAAATAAAAATTTGTAAAAAAGGTACTTCTGGTACTATTCCATAGCATCCCAGGCAAGAGAGATATTCTAGAAAATGACATATGTGCCCCCCTTAGGCCATCAGACTATGGAAACAACGGTCCCCAAGGAATTAAAGTCTCCCCAGAAATTCCATGTGGGGGAGGGAAAGGCTGAGGTCCAGGTGCTGCCAGAGAAGAACTTGTCTCCAGGAGAAGATCTCATCTCACAGGGTCAGACAATGACAGAGCTTCTGGCCGGAGACACCAGAGCTGAGACAGTGGCGATCAGTCTTCTTGTCAGGATCCCTAAGATGGACTTAGAGGTCACCAGACCCCTTTAATTCTCCTTAATTCCCCTTTTCTCAATATGGCCACATTGATAAATCTCTTTCTCTGATCTCTTACTTTTCTTTCAAATTATCCTATTGGAACTGGGAGGTTCTGTCTGGCTTACTGGAGCTGCTGAGTCCCAGCTGTGACACTAACAATGTCACCATGGAACCAGCTCTATGCAGGACGTCAGGGTGGTGAGTTCCCACTCCTCAGCCTTGGGGAGCTGACTGTACCCCAGGGGTCCCTCTACCTGCACCAAATGAGTCTGTACTTTCTATTCTCCATGCAGATTTTTAAGTAGGAGGGTTTTTCCCTATATAATAAATTATGTGGTTGACATCAGCAAAGCATTTCCCTGTAAGCCTGTGGGAGGTCTATGGACAGAATTGTCACTTTGCCATCCTCCCTCCCTCAACAGGAAGCATTCACCAGCACACTCACAGCTCCTCTTGGCCTCTTTCTCCATGCCCTCCAGGAAGGTGCATCTGTCCTTCTCTCCTTCAGCCTGGAGATCCTCTGGGGCAGATAATGAAGAACACTGAGAGTCCAGAGAAGTTAAGCAAGGAAGCCTGGGTTGCCCACCAGTGACCTGACTTCACAAGCCTGGGAGGGGTGGGAACTGGGGTCTGTTATATTCTCAGTGGACCCAGAAGGTGCCAAACAGCTCCCCTGCAGTGGCCTCCAGCACAGCCCTGTCCAGATGCACAAGAAATACAGGAGCAGCCACACATGTGAAAGTTTGTTTTTCACTTCTTTCTCCATTTAAACCTAAAACTCATTTCAGAACCCTGAGGATCAACTTGAGGTCATTTGAAATCTATTTTTTTCTGTCTCCCAATGCTGCCTCATTAATTGTAGGAGGAACGGACAATGATTGTGCCACAGGGGCTTCCATACAGAGAGGCTCTTTGGACTCCTCCCTCCTGCTAAGCATACAAATCTCGTGAGACTACAAATCTCATGAGACTACAAATCTTGCGAGACTACGCCTTCTCCAGAGCAAAGACGGTGCTGTTAAACTGCCTGGCTGAGAGGACCAATCTGGACAGGACAACTCAACAAAGACTCATGCTGAGACTTATGGGATGTCGGGTGGGGTATATAAGCAGCCTGGTACTTAAATGAGCCGCAAGCCTGAGAGCCTACAAGCCTGAGAGCCTACAAGCCTAAGAGCCTGCTTTGCCACTTGCCTGACTCCCGGAGTCTGTGCTGTTGACTCTGAGCCAGCTTGTCCCCGCCCCCAAGGGTCTCCGCGAGCCCCCCATTACACTGTTACATTGTTACATCTGTAACAGTTACATTGTTACATCTGGCGGCTCAACATGGGGCTTCCACGGCAGCCCTTTCTTCATCTCGGCACCAGTGTGGAGCACTGTGCCCCCTTCAGCAGTTGTTGGGTAAGCTGGCCCCTTTATGTTTTTGTCTTCACAAGAGGTGAGCATGAAGGTCCCTTTCTCTTTCTCTGTGTTTGTCTGTCCACTGCTAGGGAGCATACAGCCGTGGCCTAGGAACCATGGAAGTTCCCTACTACATGTTCCTTGTCTCCTCTGTTACTCTTTAGTCTTGTCTCTGTTCTATTAAAAAAAAATGGGCAACTTCTCCTCATACTGTAATGAGCCCCAAATACATGTCTCATTTCTCCCTGTTCCACTGCCCGCTATGGACATTAGGGCCAAAACCCGTCACTCTTACGAAGAAGGAGAGGATGAATCTATGGCAGTACCTCATAAACCTACACGTTTAGATCAGGCAGAGAAACCCCCAATCCCTGTGAGCAATTCCCCCCTGCTATACCCTTGCTGAGAGAGAACCTGCTGTTACTACGACTGGGTCTGGCCCTTCAGCCCCAATGGCGCCATCTCCACTTCTGGCACCCCAACCTCCTATGCTCCAGACATGCCCCAGTTTTCTAACTTTTGGCAGAGAGAAGCTTTCCCTGTTAATGTAGGACCCAATGCAGCCAACCAGCCTTGGGTGCCTGCCCCGCTTGCTGATCTTTCACTGATTCATAAGGCGGCCAATGAATCAGGCCCTGACTTCCCTTATTTTGAACAGGTTCTGCACCAATGGGCCATGCAGCTCCAAACTCATTATGATTGGTATCATCTCCTTAAGGCAGTCTTAGAGCCGGCCGTTTTCCTGAATTGGCGCTCTGCATATGATGATCAGGCAGAAGCACAAGCTTGCCTCAACCTTCAGTATGGTCTTAACATCACATTGGGTATGCTCACGGGTCGAGGGCAATATATTGATCCTGTATCCCAGTCCACCATAGGTTTGACTGCATATTTTCAACAGGTGTCTGACCTGGCCTTTAAGGCCCTAAAGCCTTGCACCCCAAGATACCCTTCTGTTTATTTTCATAACCTCATCCAGCAATCGGGGGAATCTTTTATGGAGTTTCTTACTAGAGTAACAGAAGCTATAGAGCGTAGGATAGATCCAGGCCCCATTAGAGATATGTTAATCAAACAATTAGCTTGGGAGGGCCTCAATGCCCCTACCTGTAATGCAGTGGCTGCTGTCCAAAATGATGATATCCACAAGTGGGTGATAGCAACTAGAGATCTGGATCTGGGGGCTGGCCCCATAATGGCCCTTACTGTCTCCATTGATGCCCTCTTGTCGAACAGACTACGACCTGACTGCCCACCACAGACTAACCCATCAGACCACATTTGCTGGGGCTGTGGTGGGACAGGTCACCTTCGGAGGGACTGCCCCAGTGCTTGTCCCCGGACCTGTTGCCCAAAATGTAACAAGGGATTCCATTGGGCTCGTAACTACTGTTTACAGCCTTCTAATATCCAACAGAATGCTAAGGCTAATTTAAACTCCCAGAGGGGCACCTCTTAGCCCTGTCAATAAGAGAGGAGAAATGTCATCCTAAGGTATTCTGGACTTTGCCTGTTTTTCCACATTCTCCTATGACAACCGCATACCTTGATAGTATCCGAGTTAAGGGGTTGGTGGACACAGGGGCTGATGTTACCATCATTACTGAGATTGAAGCACACAGGTTTCCCCATTGGAAATTCAAACCAGGCCCCTCCATTAGTGGGGTAGGAGGACAACAATCGACTCGGGTTACAATTTGTCCCATTCACTGGAAGGATTTAGACAGTAATCAAGGTTCCTTTTCCCCGATTGTTGCCGATATCCCTCGTAACCTCTGGGGAAGGGATATTCTAGAAGATATGGGTGTTGTCCCTACCACGGACCGCAGAGCCTCCATTGATGATAATCACCCCCAATTCTAGAGGCCACTGCCCATCAGGAGCCATCATCTAAACCTTGGCTTGGCTCTCAGGTGAAGATGTCTGGGTGGAGCAGTGGCCAATAATCAAACCGAAATGGGCTGCCCTAAAAGAATTAATTGAGAAACAACTGAAATTGGGACATTTAGAACCCTCAATGAGTAGGCACAATACTCCCATATTTGTTATCAAGAAAAGGTCAGGCTGTTATAGGCTTCTACAGGACCTGAGAGCAATTAATGAACAAATGGAAAAAATGGGGACTACTCAGGCTGGCCTGCCACATCCCAGTGCTATACCAGCCTCCTACCATAGAGTAATTGTAGATATCAAGGATTGCTTCTTTCAAATTCCCTTGGCACCCCAGGATAGGGATCGCTTTGCATTTACAGTATGGGAACCTAATATGCAAAGACCAGCCCACAGATATCAATGGACTGTCCTCCCACAAGGCATGAAAAATAGTCCCACCATCTGTCAGCTTTATGTTAAGGAGGCACTTTGTAATATTCCCCAAGATATTTTACTTGTTCACTATATGGATGATATTCTCTTAGCTCATCCTACATTGCCTTACTTACAAGGAGTGTCCAGGACCCTCTTAGGAGACCTGGCTTAGGAGACCTAAATTTAAAAGTAGCTCTGGAAAAGATTCAATTTGCCCCCCCATGCCTTTTTTGGGGTTTTCTATTTCCAAACAAATACACCCATTGGCCTTTACCCTTCCCTCTAAAGACGCTTATTCCCCAGCTGAACTCCCAACAGCTATGTGGAACAATAAATTGGCTCAAACCATTTCTACCAGTCCCTGACCAGGAAATGTACCCTATTTTCTCTCCTAATGGGCCCTATGTACCCCTCTAAAAGAATTAAGCTTACACCTAAAGCAATGGCACTTCTACAAAAGGTTGCCTCTCTACTCGCCTCAGCATCCTTAGACAGACATGAGCCTCACTGGCCTCTCTTTGCAATCATCTTATGGACCCCTGGTGGTGTTCTAGGTGTCCTATGGCAAAGACGCCCCCTTATGTGGTTACATCAGGCTCATTCTGACCGACACCAACTCACATCTAAATTTGGGATTACCTTTTGACTTGCTCTCAAGGCGAGAAACTTGGCTCGCAAAACCTATAGCCGTACGCCTGATAAAATCATCCTTCCTTTCTCGCTCCGGCACTCATAATCGCTTTGGACTGATTCTATTAGTTTTCAAGAAATGGTTTTCAGCTACACTGGAAATCTTGACAACCACCCCCCACAGGACAAAAGGTTAACTGTGCTTTCTCAACTCCCTATTAAAATTAAGCTATATAGTACTCCCAGCTCTTCCCCCATCCCACAATGGACCCTAGCATTCTCGGACTCCAAAAAACAAAGATATGGAATCCTCATTCAGTGCCCAGGGAGAAAAGACATTACTTATGTCCTTCCCAACCCCGGCTCGGTGCAGTTGGGTGAACTCTTGGGGCTCTTAAAGATTTTTACTGAATGCCAATTAGAACCTGTTAATATTTTTTCTGATAGTCAGTATGCAGTACACGCTGTCTGGACCCTTTCATTTTCTTTGCTCAAGGACCGTATGAGCCCCTTACATGTCACCATGCAGTTGCTCCAGCATGTATTAGAACACAGGGCTCACCCTTGGTATATTTCTCATATAAGGTCACACACAAAACTTCCCGGAATCCTAGCTAAGGGAAATGATTTAACAGATACTATGATCATGACTGTGGACTTAGAGCTTCTTGAACAAGCTAGGGCATTACACCAGAGCTTACAATGTCACAATGTAAACATTTAGTCAGATCCTGTGCAACCTGTGCCCCCTTGGCTCCACTTGGGCCTCTAAATAAGGGAGGGGTAAATCCCAGAGTTCTCTTACCTAATGCAATTTGGCAAATGGATGTTACCCACCACTTCCCCATTGGGAACCTAAAATATGTTCATGTCATAGTGGACACTTGTTCCTCCTTTGTGTATGCAATAGCCCTTACAGGAGAAAAGGCAGCCCATGCTATTAAAACCCTAAAATCTGCTATGTTAGTTATGGATGTACCTTAGACGCTGAAGACTGACAATGGACCTGCATATGTTTCCCAACAATTTGGCTCCTTTATAGCCTCATGGAAAATTAATCACACCTTTGTCATTCCTTATAACCCACAGGGACAAGCCATTGTGGAAAGATCCAACAGAACCTTAAAGGGCCTTTTGGCAAAGGTCACATCCCCTGAATCCAAACGTGACCCACACTTGACTCTGACAGAGCCCTGTTTCACCTTAACTTCCTCACTTTTGATGATTCAGGACTAAGCCCTGCTTATAAACACTGCCTCGAAATACTCCCCTGCCTCTTGTCTGATGGAGGGACCCTGTCACAGTGCTATGGCAGGGTCCTGCTCCCTTATTAACTCAGGGTTGAGGATATGCTTGTGTGTTCCCTCAGGATTCCACTTTGCCAATATGGGTGCCAGCTCGAGATGTTAAACTGGCAACAGAGATTATGAAGCCTTCCCGGGCACCAGATTCATAAAATGAGTAAATCTGTGGCCACTTCAATATTTTTTTATTTCCCACTTCACTATTTTTTTATTTCTGTTGTGCACTGATTTTTTTTACATTTCTGTTGTGCACTGATTTTTTTTTTGGCATGCCATTTTTAAATACATGTATGCATACTTTTGGTAACATCTAAGGTCTTAGCTACTTATGTTCTATATTGATCACAATTGTTTTTCTATTAGATTATAAGTTTTCTTTCATTGTTTCTCACTTGATTTTAATTTTAAATGGATTGTAAACTGTTCTTTTATTAAGTATATTATTTAAGTATTTCCTTCAGCACATCTCTCAACAGCACTCCATCAATAAGACCATGCTTCAAGCGCTTATGGCCCCTAAATATCCGAGCCATAGTGCCCCTAGGGACATGGTTCGTGTTGGGCCCACCCAGAGATAACAGTCTGGGAGGGAGTGAGCAGGGCATGGCTTAGCACATGGGACCAAAGATGGCGCTGGGAGCTGGTGTCCTAGGCATAACCCTGATCACATTACAGAGAGTCCTAATTGGCTTGTGGGAGTCAACATAGATTTATGTTTAGTCTGACCTATACAGAGTATGTGCTATACTGACCATCAAGGTAATTGGCTGGTGTTTCGTGCGCTTGGAGTCCTTGTCTATATAAGCTGATTTGTTACCCCCAATAAACTGAGATCTTGCTTTGACAAACTCCCCGTTCATTGCCGAGTCTCTGGAGGGCTGAGGCGGTGGTGCAGGTGGTCAGGTCGTTACAGCCAGGAGCTGTGCTTTGAGTGAGTGAATGAGTGAGTGACGGAGTGTTGCCTTGACAGACTCCCTGCTGTGTCTGGAGTCCCCTGGATTTGGGCAGGGGTAAAGGGCCTGCAGAATATTCACCTTTCTCCACCCCGGGCAGCCTGGAGCCATCCCAATGGCCTGGAGCCATCGCAGTGTGTACCTGGGAGAATTGGCCCGGAGGCCTAGAGCCGTCCCAACGGCCTGGAGCTGTCACAGTGTGTGCCTGGGAGAATCGTCCCAGCAGTTCGGGCTTGAATTGCAGAGATTTGTAAAGCCTTGGTCTAGTCTACTATCTACATATTCTGACATGCCTTCCAGAGGTGAGGTCCTTCGAAGGCCTGTAGCCAATGATGGGTAAGATCCTGTGAGGCGGGATGACCTAAGACAGGCACGGTCTGTAATGCTGGACGCCCTCTGAGGCAGGGTCAACAAGGTCAGAGCAAAGAACTCTGGCTCCCGCTGGCTGTCAAAAATAAATATAAAGGATGGATATGTAGGAGGAACGGACAATGATTGTGCCACAGAGGCTTCCATACATAGAGGCTGCTTGGACTCTTCCCTCCTGCTAAGCATACAAATTTTGTGAGGCTACAAATCTCGCAAGACTACAAATCTCTTGAGACTACAAATCTTGTGAGAATACAAATCTTGTGAGACTACAAATCTCATGAGACTACAAATCTCATGAGATTACGCCTTCCCCAGAGAAAAGGCAGTTGGTGCTGTTAAACTGCCTGGCTGAGAGGACCAATCTGGACAGGACAACTCAACAAAGACTCATGCTGAGACTCACGGGATGTCGGGTGGGGTATGTAAGCAGCCTGGTACTTAAGTAAATGAGCCGCAAGCCTGAGAGCCTACAAGCCTGAGAGCCTACTTTGCCACTCGCCTGACTCCCAGAGTCTGTGCTGTTGACTCTGCGCCAGCTTGTCCCCGCCCCCAAGGGTCTCCGTGAGTCCCCGTTACACTGTTACATTGTTACATCTGTAACAGTTACATTGTTACAATTAATGAAATCTCCTCTCTCTCCTTTCAATTATTGACTGAATCAATTTATTGACTGTCCCAATTGATAATTGGCTCATAGGGAAAGATAACCAAACCTGGTTTTCCGAGGCTACTACAGCCTAGATTTACCCCTAAACATAGCAGTTATAACATAGGACATAAGTCCAGTCTCCTTTCTTGGCAATTACAGAAGGTCAGGCTAGCAGACAAGTCCCTGCTAGGGAGACACTGTGAGATCTGCCTGGATGCAGAGGTCTAGAAAGAGTCCAGCTGACACCCAGCATTTGGGAGCCCAGGGCCCACTGCTGGCCACTGTGGACTCAGGTAGACCTGTGGGTGATGGGGAGGGTCTCCAGGGGCAGGTGGGGGCAGCTTGCTCAGGTTCGTTATGGTGCAGTGATGTCTTGATTTTGCTTCATTGATTTTTCTCTCCAAGTTTCCAGGAATTGGGGTTGGGTTGTGAAACTGAAATTTCTCACTCCTGTGAAGACACATCGAAATGGGTAGCAGCTCAGGAATGGAGTAGATGTAGGAAGAGCAAGTGGCAGGGCTGCTGGGATGGAGCTGAGGAGAGGGGTGCAGCCTCAGGCTAGTGCGCTGGGTGTCAGGACTAGGCTGGACTGGAGTGAGGAGAGCTGAGGAGAAGATGGGGAGAGGCAGAGAGGAGGGAAGGAAGGGGGCAGGAGCCTAGGATGATGCAGCTGAGCGAGGGCCCATGCAGGGTGCTGGGAAGGAGGAGAAGCTGGGAGCAGGAGTGCAGACAGCTGGTCTACCCAGCAGCCCCAGGTGCTGTGCACAGCTGAGTTCCTGGTGCAGCCTGAGCAGCAGGGCAGGGCACCTACAGCCTGTGTGGACAAAGATTTACTGTGTGGCACAGCCCACCATACCTGCTCAGGGCTGCTTTAATGTACTGCAAGAGAAAGAGAGTGAAGCCACAGAGCTCCAGAGCCACAAGAATGAAGGAAGGAGGCTCACACTTTGAGATCAAGGTAGAGCAACTCCAGCATCCTTGTTCTCTCTCTTTCTTCCTCACCTTTCTTTCCATCCAACCACCCACAAACCTGCAGTCCTGGAGAGCTGTTCTAAAAGGAACCCAACATATCAGACCTCAAGAAGAGTGGGGGGAAGTGGGGAGACAGATAGCAGAGTGACATTTTGAAGATGAATTCTGCCTCAGACAGAACCCAAGTGTGGGGGTGGGTGGGAATGGAGGGTGGGTTCTGCTGGTTTAGTCAGGACAAGGCCACAGTGACTTTACATGGTTGCTTTTCAGAAGAGAAACAGAAAGGAGGCTCACTGAAGAGCTCCTGTAGTCCCTAGAACCAGGAGGGGTGAAGACAAAAAGATCAGGAACCCCAGGACAGCATCAGCTACATGCAGTCTGAGATCAACCTGGACCCTCAGAGACCCTGTCTGCCAAAGAAAAGGAATGAAGCCATGGGGAGTAATGTCGAGCTAGTAGGCAGGACCTGGGAAATTCCTGGAAATGATTCTCTAGATTCATACTGTCTCTGGGCTGGGCTGTAAGGGAGGGTCTTGATTGCATCCATCAACATGGGAAGACTCAGCCTACTCTGGGCAGCACCCTTTCCCTGGGCAGGGTCTCCACAGGAGAAGAAGGATCAGGAGAACCCAGTGTAAACGTGTATTGACCCTTCACTCTGGGCTCTTGCTGTAGATGTGATGAGTAAATCTCACTGCTCCCAACTTCTGAGATTCCAACTGAATTATTGAACCATGGCCAGTGTGACACACAATTTTTTTCCTTAGAGATAGCATCTCACTACGTAGCCCAGGCTGGGGATTCAAACTCAGGCCCTCACCTTTCTGTGGAAAGCACTTTACCCACTCAGGATTCTCTCCAATCCTTATTTTAGTGGGATGTTTGTTTGTTTGTTGAAATGGGAGTCCTCCTCTTGCCCAGGCCAGCCCTGACTCTTTGTGATGCAGGGACTCCAAAAACTTCTCAAGCACTAGGGTTAGAGGCATGATTCAGCCCACCCACCCTTGTATGAGACAGGCTCTTGCACTTTACCACAGACTGTCTTCAACTAACAACAATCCTCCTGCCTCAGTGGACCAACAAGGTGGACTTTTAGCTGGATGGCCGTGGGCCAGAGGAGGGAAGAGTCACACTTCTGGATCATTCTGCCAGGTTGTCCATGCTCTGTCCTGATACAGGGGGGGAGCTGCCTGTCCACAGTTCTGCTCCCAGGACTCCTCCAGCAGCTGCCTGGGTGGCATTTGCAGCTTGGCCACCAGGGACTCCATGAGCTTCTTGAGGGTGTCCAGCTGCTCGTCGATGTCAGTGACATAGTGCTGCATTTGCCTGGCTCCCTCCTGCTCTAGCCAGTCCAACCTGGACAGGATAAAGTGCTCTTCCTCCTCAAGTCTCTGCCTTAAGACCTTAAATTCCTCAATGATTTTCAGTCTCTCTAGATATACCTGGGCCTGGGGACAAAGGGAGAGGTCACAGAGATGATCTGGGCTTCCAGGATCCTTCCAGCCCTCCATCCTGTTTTACCTGTATGTTTATACTGAACACCTGTACAGACTTGCTGGCTGGGGCAGGCCTGCTGGAAAGGATAAGACAAAGAAGATCCAAGGAAGAATCATCTGTTCTCAGATTTAAGCTAAATGATGTTTATGGTTATATCTAAGGCCCTGAACACATACAGTCACATTTCCCAAGCAGGGTTCAGCACACCTGCATCTCAGTGGTGGGAGGAGAGTCAGCAGTTCAAAGCTAGTTCGTGGCTCCCTGAGGCCAGCCTGGGCTATGTGAGCCCCCTGCATCAAACAAATCCAAGTAACTAGGCGTGGTTTCACAGGCCTTTGATCCAGATCTCAGGAAAAGGTTCAGAAATGGTCATAATTAGCACAGGTGTCAACTTGACAATTCAGGGTTTGAGTTCTGAGCAAACTTGTAGAGAATCAATGGTTGAGTTAAGTCCAGAACAAACCTGCAGGAGATTATCTAGCTGATGGTGAAGGCGCAGCCCATGGTGGGTGGGACTAGGCCCTAGAATAAAATACAGAGAGCTGGTTGAGAAAGTGGTCATCTCTGTGTACAATTGGCCAGATATGCTGGTCTGGCAAGTAAGAATTGTCCCTCTCTTAGCTGTTATGTACAGATGGTGTGGCCAGTTCCCTTGGCCCTGGTATTGGTATAAGCTCTCCTGCCAAGCTAGAATGAGAACAGTAACCAGACAATCCTAAGAGAAAATAAACTCCTTGTTCCCTTAAACCATTCCATGGTGATTTATCAGCAACTGGGCAAGCTAACTGCAATAGAAGCAAAAGGTTATGCTATGCTTAACATAATTGATAAACACATTCCAGGCTAGGATGGACACTATGAGATCTATTCCCAAAGAAAATGAAAAGAAAACATTTGCACTTGCAGGTGGCTCTCAGCTTATTGACTCAAAGATACCCACAGGAGTAACAGATCAAGGTATCTGGTGATTATAGCCTGTGTCTTTTCTAACTGAGAAAATGTGTCTCCAGTTAAGGCCTGGATGGGACAGAGCATAGCTTCTAGGCTTCTAGACTTGTAGTTTGAATTGTCAGAAAAGTAAAGGTTTTCTTTATACCACCACTTACGGGGAGGTGAAGAGTGGACCTGCACTTCTTCCAGGCTGACTCCACCCAGGAATGTTACTCTAGGGACAGAACTGGGACACATCTGCCCAGTGCTGCTGTATCCCTGGGCTTTGTCCTGGCTTAGTGCAATAGGAAGTACTGGAAGCTTCCCTGAGTGTTCTCACTTATCCTGAAGGCAGTAATTGTCCCTTGCCTTGCGCCTTCTCTTGTAGTATCTCCTCCTGCTTCTGATTCAAAACCTCCACCTGCTTTCAATGGGTCCTGTTGGAAAAGCACACTTAGGCAGACTCTGGCCCTATGGAGGAGGCCCACTGAAATCTCCTGGGGTCCTGCTGTGATTATGAGCTGTCTCTTTCTTTTCATGCTGGTGAGAGGGCACAGCAAGAATAAGAATCCTAGAACTTCAGCATAATAAGAAAATGACACTTGTTGATAACTAGTTCTGATTATCTGGATAGTGCTTTGGGACTGTCTAAGAGAGGCTTCTCCTCCTCTGTCCTGCCAACTGTTGAGGAGATAGGTCTTGTCTGCCCCACTGGGAGCAAAGATACCAGGCCTCCACATGTGGCTCTGTAGTAGAACACGAGCTTTCCAAAGCCCTGAGTTCATCTGCAGTGAGGTAGCAACAGCCTGTTGGGAGAGGGGACTCCTTGAGGGTCAGCATAACCCCAGGACTTGAGTCCTTCTGAGTCAAACTTCCTATTTGGTCCTTGTCCCTCCTGCCTCACAGAGCAGAGGTCCCAGTGCCTGGCTACAAACCACCCACTCAAGTGCAAGGAATGGGGCTATGGGTGTCAATCATTAGAGCAGGTACCAGTTCCCGTCCCCCCTCACCTCATCCTGGATTGGCCACTTACTTTGTAGTGCTGAGCAGCCTTATTTATCACAGTGCTGTGGGTGGGACCTGTGGTTCCTGGTGTCACGGACACACTACACATAGGAACTCCCCATCATCCTCACAGAAGTAATGGATCTTCTCCCCATGCCGATGGCAGATCAGGTCCTCCCCCTCCAGTTCCATAGTTTGGATTTCCTCCACCAGATTGGCCAACAACTTGTTGGGTCTGAATGTTCTCCTCTGCACAGAGCAGTGGCACAGGGGACACTGGAGAACATTGGCTGAAGTGTCCCCAACCCGGCTGATGCATTGGAGGCAGAAATTATGCCCACAGTCGATGGTGACAGGCTCCTGCAGAAACTCCATGAGATGGGGCAGGTCATCTCCTGCAGCTTCCTGGTGAACTGTTTGCTGGACATGGTGGAGCTGCAGGGCTTCCAGAGGTTCAAGCTAGAAGTCTGTATGTGAATTTGACAGTAGAAGGGGGAAGGAATCAGAAACCAAAAGTTAAAGATTCTTTCTGACTACAGGTCAGGGGAGTAGGAAGTGAAGGAGAAGGTACAGAGTAGATGACAGAAGAAAGTAGAAGCTCAATGTAGGGACATTGTAAAGAGAAGAGACAGATGGCCGCCTACCTCACCACCTCTGAGAACAAATCACACTGTGAGCATGTGCCTTTTAATATTGTGCAATGTGCGCTGACTCTTGAACCAATCAAGCATATTTTCATTAAGTAATTGACAGAACAGGATGAGTTGCAAAGTCCACTCCCTGAGACTGTCCCTCAGCTGCAGGCAGGGTTTGCATTGAACAACTGACCCTCCAGAAAGGCTCCTGCTCCTTGGGATATTTAGCTTTTGCAGAGCACCTGCAGCAGCCTGTCTGTCTCTGCTAGTTTTTCCTCCTGGTGTTTTCTGTAGCCAGCATCTCTGTGCCATCCTTTCTCTGTTGGTTTGTCTGTGCTTCCCTCCCTATCTCCTTCCTGTTAGATCAATGGCAGGGAAAGGACAATGTTTAGGGACAGTGTGGAGGGATATTACATAAGAGAAGCCAGCATAAGGTAGAAATACAAGTTTTATTAGAGCTGAAGATTTGATGGGCAAAAGGACCATATTTCAGCATTGAAGTGGGTGAGCATTGGAACAGAAAAGATAGTTGCAGGTCTGAGAGAACAGGGAGAAGCTATCATGGGCAGGAGTCTGAGGAGTCTCTGAGTGGGAGTGGCTATTGTTTATAACTGTAGGAAGTTGCTAAGTAGTTGCTAGAGAGGTAAGGCAGTGCAGGGTGGGGAAAGAATATGCCTCCTCCTGGGGCAGTCTGTCCCTTTGTATTCTGTTACCCTTCATCCTGTTTTCATGTCCAGCTGGGGGCTAACACAGGGAGGCAGAGGCAATGCAGAGTGGGGAAGAGGCTATCATGAGCTCTGTGCTCTCACATAACACACGTCACCCCACTGGTGTTAGCAGGACCTCCCTGGCTCTGAGCTCACTGTTGGGTGGCTCCTGTCAGGTTTCCTGGCTGTGAAACCATCTAGGAAGTAGCTCTGCTGCTTCTCATCTCCAGCTCCCAGAGGGTCTCACCACACTGCTGCCCTTGAGTCACACCCTTGTACATTTGGGCTTCTGAAAGGGGCAGCTAGAGGCTCCAACTGGGCTTGGAGGCCACACTTTTGCTGCTTAATTCTGCTGGGTTAAGAAGTTATGGCCCAGTGTGGTCTGAGGGGAGGGGCTTCTGGCCAGTGCTCTTCCTTGTCATTTAACAAAGAAGTAGTAGCTCTCAAAAGTATTCTTCCTCCCTCCTCTTCCTCCTTCCTTCCTTTCTTTCTTTCTTCCTTCCTTCTTTGCTTCCTTCCTCCTCCTTTTCAACTTTCCTTTCTTCCCTCCTTTCCTCTTTTCTTCCTTCCTTCTTTCCTCTTTTCCTTTCTTCTTTCTTTTAAAAATAAACTTTATTCATTCATTTAGTGAGTGTGTATGTGCTCACACACACACGTTTATCGGAGGGCACATGTATCCTTATGGAAGACCAAGGGTGGCCTCAGGAATCATCCTGAATTACTTCTGCTTCCTTCTTGCTTAGCTCTGGGATCTCCCTGGCCTCACCCACCATACCAGAAGTGCAGGCCACCACCATATAAGCCTGGCATTTTTACATGGGACATGGGATCTGAATTCAAAATCTTCTGCTTATAATGCTGAGTCTTAACACAGAGATTATAATGCTGAGTCATACACACACACAGATATGTACATATGCACATACAACAGACACATACACACATAGACACACACACAGACACAAATACATATACACACACACTCTCTCACATGTGCATGCACACTAGATGTGAGCAGGTCAAAACATTGGTGACCTCAGTGCTGGTGACCTCCCTATCCACCACCCCAGGACAGTGGATGGACACAGAGATAAGAAAGTTACATGTTCAGGTCCTCAGGGAGTTAAGGAAGATAGCTGCACTCCTCCGCTTCTTCCTCCTCTTTGCCTATTCTGCCATCTTTTTTTTTTTTTTTTTGGTTGTTGTTGTGATAACATCTCATTATGTAGTCCATTCTGGCCTCAAATCCCAGACCTCCTGCCTGAGAGCCCCTGAGTGCTCACATAATACACTCTATGCCTGGTCAAACCTGAGAGCTTCATGATGTGAGGAAGTGAAAGTATGAACTGAGGAAGGGGTCCACCACACCTACAATACTGAGATTTGAGGGGGTCACCTCCTTTGAGAGGAAGGCCAAGGAACTGGTGGCCTCACATGGGAGTCAAAGCCAGCCTGAAGCTATGCAAACAAATTCTCACTCTTGGGTCACCAGTGAGACTCTGACACAGAAGGAAAGGAACATTAGAAAAAAGGAGGAAAAAGGAGGAGGAGGGAAAAGCAGAGGGAGAAGAAGAGAAGAAATGAGTGAAAAGAGAAAGGTGGGAAGGAGAGGAGAAAGACAAGGGGGGAGGGAACTGAATAGGCATTAGGTAGAAACACCCCTGGGTGAATCTTCCAGCATGTTTGCAGTGGAGCTTATGTGGTAATAATTCATGACATAGGTGGCCCCAACATATGGGTTGGGGTCCCAGACTGAATAAAAGGAGAAAGAGAGAGACAGACAGAGACAGAGACACAGAGAGATGGAGACAGAGAGAGAGACAGAGAGAGAGAGAACCAGCTAAGCACCACATGCATCTCTCTGCTCCAGCAGGAGGGAGCAGCCTCATGTTCTGCCGCCATAGCCTCCAGCTGAGGCACAGAGACACCCACGTGGCTCCCTCAGCGCTGATGCTGGGACCAGCCAAGTGGAGGGAAAAGGAGGGAAGAACACGGGCAGCTGATGTTCTATGACGTCACTCCCTGGGGCTCCTGAGCCCTGCAGCAGTGAGTCAGCTCTGAGCCCTGTGGTATTTGTGAGGCACAGAGACTGTCCTCCTGCAGGAGCAAACCAGCCACTCCTGCTCCAGCCAAAGTCCATCTCACCTTCCCCTGACCCTGGCTACAGGGATCTTCATTCCTCACAATGAAGTGTTTCTAAGACAGGGTGAGTCTCCTTGCTTCCCCAGCCTCACTGGCACCCCTATGTAACAGGCCAACAGGAGAACAGCCCCTTGCCCGCTGGCCTCCTCCTGGTCTGCAGCTGAGACATTACCTGAAACTTAGAAGAAGAAATTTGAGGTAAGACAGAAGAGAGATATCTTGGGAAGGGTTTGGGGGTAAGAAGCATCAGGTGAAATAAATGGAGGGGTGCACGGTACTTAAGGAAGTGAGGGTGCACTTCCTTCTTTGGAAGTTGAGAGGAAGGAAGTGGCCTCAAGCATCATGCTATGTGACAGTTGTCCCTTGTCCTCCACTGTGAAGCCAGCTGAGTGGATGGAGAGGATGCTGGGTCGGGAAGAGGTTCTGACAGGTTCTGACATCAGGGTTGGTGGTGGCGCACAGCGAGCAGTCAGCACTGTGGGCAGAGGGCACGGAGGGAACTCCGTGCCCAACTCCAACCATATTCTCCGAACAGCCAGAAATCAGAGAAGCTGTCCACATCTTAGTCTCGATGGCTTTGCTTTGGGCCTCGGGTGACTGTGACGTCCCCCACAGCCTTGACTCTGCAGTGCACTGAGCACTCCAGGGTGAGCTCTGGGGAAATGGAAGTGAGTTTGTGTCACGTGCTTGCTCCACATACGTGACACATAAAGCGTGGTGTCGGTCCAGCCAGCGTGGGGAGAACACGGGCGCCTGGCACAGCTGAAATGTTGTCGAGACTCCTGTAGGTGGTCCCTGAGGTCCAGGCTCTGGCGTCTCTGGTGGAGGGGGACACCTGCCTGGCCTGGGAGCCTGAGCTCCTCGGGCTGTGGGTGGGCTTCCACCAAGTCCTCTCACCTGAGAACCCCAAGGGAGCTAGTGGGTGGGGGCTAGGGTCTAGCCACCAAAGGAGCCAGAAGGACGATGGCCACATCTGCCTGGAGTGCCATGGACCGACTGAGTCAGAACCAGGACAGGGGATCCAGAGACCCTGAGCCAGGTGGGTGAAGGAGTCGGTGATGGGAACCAGAGACATACAACCCTACTGGAAGATGAATCTGAGTCCGTTTATTGTGGTACGTAAACTGCAGTTTAAGTACAAATTTTTTGGCAACAAAAGCAGGTTGTGGTTTCATAAGGAACAAAGCAAATCAATGGTAAGAGTGAAAGACAATAATTGCGACATAGCCAGTGTTATTCTGTTCCGGAAAAAATCAAGATTCCTTAAACAATAATTAAAATATCATGTCCTAGGACAGGTTAATTATTAACCGCTGACTGGAAGTTCAGTAGATAATGGTTGGCATATTTCTAAAAATTCTTAAGCATACATAGCTAAAATTGTAGACGTGAGAAACATTGTCTTTATCAAAAGGCTCAGGTTTCTCATAAAAGTGGCTTTCGAGGGCTTCATGAGATTTGGCATAGATTTTGTTTTTTAAAGCTGCATAATGATCACACATATAACAAAATTTGTTTTGTAGCCAACTTAAGAAATCCAGTCCATTCAGGAGTTTCTATTAAATTTTTCATCTCTGTTTAATTTAATCAAAGCTGAGATATATCCCAAAGCTGTTAATGATTTCACTAAATATTAAGCAACAGATACATGCAACAGCCAAACAGCATTTCATAGAAAGGGAAAACTGCCATGACTTATCTAGGAAAATGGAC